>CAWUFW010017800.1:0-247395 GCA_963921515.1 Calotriton arnoldi
CCTAAAGGGTCAATGATTTGTGCTGCACTAAGGTAGGGGCAACAGATGTGAAATAATACATAGAAGATTGTATCGTAAAGGGTCCATGACTTGTGGTACACCGAGGTAGGGGCAGCAGATGTGAAATTATACAGAAAACATTGTATCATAAAGGGTCCATGAGTTGTGCTGCACTGAGATAGGGGCATGAGAAACATTGAAATGAAATGAAATGAAATTTGTACTTGTAAAGCGCACTTATACCCCCAAAGGGGTGTCCTGGCGCTGTACGCATACCGCTGTGGAACCCTTCCTGGCTTTTCCCTGTGAAATGTCCACTCCTGGGCACCCCCAGGGTGAAGACAGGCATCCCAGCGCTGTTGGGGCCATTGTGGAGATTAAGCAAGCTATTGCCCAGAGTTGCAGAGTGGGACCCATGATTAGAATAGAGCACCGAGGCGAGAATTATCAGGTCCGAGGAAGTTGAGCTCCAAGACCCGCCGAGGCGGGATTGAACCCTGGTCCCGGGCCAGATCTCTGCATCAGGGTCTGCCGCTCTAACCATTGAGCCACACTTCTCCACTCATTCAGCGTGTGCGCAGCCAGCGATGATGCGTGGTGCGGGCGAGCCGCACTGGGAGCAATGTCTGTTGCCTACTGGACTGAGTCATCTGCAATCGCGACTCGATGTGAGTTGTGAGCCCTGCTATCCGCGAGTGTAGATCGAAGGCAGTAGTCAGCACAGACATCGAAGAATGCTTTTAGTCACTTCCTGTTTACAAAATTCGAGGACAGAGTACAATTCTGTCTGCAATAAATAAATCATGTCTCAATTTAAATTGTGAGCTCTGCTAACCGCAGTGAAGGTGTATGGAACAAAAGATGAAACATTTATGGAATACACTGTCGAAATATGTAGGTTTCAGGGACGTTATAGTTAGTTGCCTACTGGACTCTGAAATGAATGAATGAAGACTGAATTTGAATTGTGAGCCCTGCTGAGCACAGTGTAGGCCGGAGGCAGTGGTCAGGAATGGCCTACAGCCACATGGCGTTGACTTGAGCTGCATACAGTTAGTGGTAGGTGTGGCGCTCAGCATGTGCGCTGCCAGCGATGATGCAATGTCTCTTGCCTACTGGACTGCGTCATCTGCAATCGCGACTCGATCTGAATTGTGAGCCCTGCTGACCACAGTGTAGGCCGGAGGCAGTGGTCAGGAAGAGTCCACAGCCACGTGGCATTCACTTGAGCTGCATAGAGTTAGTGGTAGGTGTGGCACTCAGCATGTGTGCAGCCAGCGATGATGCAATGTGTCTTGCCTACTGGACTGCGTCATCTGCAATCGCGACTCGATCTGAATTGTGAGCCCTGCTGACCGCAGTGTAGATCGAAGGCAGTAGTCAGCACAGACATCAAGGAATGCTTTTTGTCACTTCCTCTTGACAAAATTCGAGGACATAGAGTACAATTCTGTCTGCAATTCATAAATCAAGACTGAATTCAAATTGTGAGCTCTGCTGTCCGCAGTGTAGACTGCCATTCAGTGTTCCTTTGGACTGGCAAGATGAAGTTGGTCATTGTTGGGTCTTGAAGCAAGGATACTAAAAGGATATTATGTAGGTTTTAGGGACGTATTACTTAGTTGCCTACTGGACTCTGCAATTAATGAATCAAGAGTCAATTTTAAATGTGAGCCCTGATGACCGCAGTGTAGGCCGGAGGCAGCAGTCAGCAAGGGCCCACAGCCACGTGGCGTTAAGTTCAGCTGTATAGTTAGTGTCACCTGAAGCAACCAGCGTGTGTGGAGCCTGCGATGATGCGTGGTCCGGGCGAGCCGCACTGGTAGCAATGTCTTTTGCCTAATGAATTCTGTCTTAATAAGTCCACGTGGCGCTGACTTGTGGTGCACTGAGTTAGTGGCACCTGAAGCACTCAGCGTGTGCGCACCTGCGATGATGCGTGGTCCGGCCGGGCCACACTGGTAGCAATGTCTTTTGTCTAATGAATTCTGCCTTAATAAGGCTATATGGCGATGATGTGTGGTGCACTGAGTTAGTGGCACCTGAAGCACTCAGCGTGTGCGCAGCCTGCGATGATGCGTGGTCCGGGCGGGCCGCACTGGGAGCAATGTCTCTTGCCTACTGGACTGCATCATCTGCAATCGGGACTCGATCTGAATTGTGAGCCCTGCTGTCCGCAGTGTAGATCAAAGGCAGTAGTCTGTACAGACATAAGTCTGTGGTGCTCTGCTGCTGGGTTCACAGGGGGCCTGTGTCGAGGAGGCCGGCAATCACGGTGGAGGCCTCGTGGCAGGGTGAGGGCTGCCGCCCTGGCAGACGTTTTGGCCTTCCCACAAGTGAACCACGCTCAGAGCCCCAGCCTATTTATTCATACTCCTATGCTGGAGTGGAGTGCGTTGGACCAGCCCACTCCGCTTCCACTTCCAGGGGGACAACACAGCTACATGACCGAGATCTTCCCCACTGCCTGAGGTAACATGGTTGCGTCTATTGTCCACAACACTACAAGTACCAGCAGTATATGTCCACATGGAGAGGTTTGTGCTCTGCATAGTGAGGTCTGTCCACCACATCACCGCTACACTTGGTATTGTGTGCATTTTTATTGATGGGTGACTTGCGTCCTTCACACATACTTGGTTGCCACATCTCCCAACATTCAGCTATTGTGTGGCTGAGGAACCATGCCGTTTTTGGAGGGTCCGCTGTCCTGTTCTGCGCTGCCTCAGTGGTAGTAGGGAGGGGGGTGGTCTGGGGGGGAGGTCCTGAGGGTGATGGCAGTGGGTGTTGTGGCCTTCTTGGGTGTCGGAGCTGCATGGTCAGTAGCTCTATGACATCTGTTGGTCTTTAGATGTGGTTATGGGCTGGGCTCCCTTTCACACTGTAGGTAGTCGTCCTGCTTTACACCAGTAAAAGGCAGATGTTAAATTCTTACTGCTAACGCAGCTTATCGCCTGTTTTTGGATCGCACCCCAGATTTGGCTGCTCGTTGAAAATATCGGGAAGTGGTGATTTCGTGGTTTTTTTTGCACGGGAATGCCAACTCTGCATATTATTAGCGTTAGTTGTGGCTCTCATTTGTGGCGAATTTTTTTGCGGAAGCTATTGTTGGAGAACTGGCGATATCGGCTGTTTTCACTAGGTTGAGAATGGAATGATAATTTAAAATCACTGAAAAAACCATAGGTTTAATGAACATTATAATTATAAATTAGCATTTAAAAAATGTTTGAAATTCACTGAAAAAACCATAGGTTTCAGGCACGTTATAGTTAGAAATTAGCATTTAAAAAACCTTACAAATTCACTGAAAAACCATAGGTTTCAGGGACGTTATAGTTAGAAATTAGCATTTAAAAAACCTTTGAAATTCACTGAAAAAACCATAGGTTTCAGGGACGTTATAGTTAGGTGGACATTTCACAAAACCATAGAAATTCCACCGTTATAGTTAGTTCAGTTAACTATAACTCGCGCCCCCGCAATGCACTGCTCATGACGTCACATATTACATCATTCATGGCATGGTCAGTGACATCACTGATGACATCACTGATGACATCACTGATGACATCATCCACGTGATAATCTGATGCACCTCATCACACCCTAATATAACCTTTAATACACCCACTGTAAAATACACACTACCATTTTCGAAACCATCCACACACCAATACCAGTTACTACATACTCACTCACTGATTCCTAGGTCTGCACACACATCCACTCATTCACGTATACAATCACTTATACATGCAGTCACTTATCAATACAACACTATCATATGCACTCATACACCTATTCAGACACTCACACACCGCCACTCGTCCATGGAGTTACTCACACACCTAGTCAGTCATGCAAAGAATCAATCACACTCCCATTTACTCACCTAAACAGTTATACACACACCACCTCACTAATTCATACAGACAGTAACACATAGTTACTCTCTTATGTAATCACTGAAACAAGTACAGACTCATCCATACATGAATGAATGAAATGAAATGAAATGAATGAAATTTGTACTTGTAAAGCGCACCCATACCCCCAAAGGGGTGTCCATGCCACTCTCACAATCACTCAGTCTCACATATAGGTATTTATATACACCATCACTCACATATACTTCCTTTTACATATGTAGTTACTCAGATATGTACCACTGAGACATCCATTCACTCACCAACACACCCATACATACACTTAGCCACCCATACAGCCCTTCACAGATGCACTCTTGAACCCATACACCCAGTGAATCACCTACTCACACATCTATGCACAGAGTCACACACCTCCAACCCACCCACACACACACTCAGTCCCCCATACAAATACTCAAGCAAACAATCAATAACCCATATAGACACTAATGTAGCTACTGACCAACCCATGTAGCAGCTTACACAACAACAGACAGACTGATACAGACATTCATACAGTTTAGTCACTAACCCATGCATTCAGTAAGACACGTTTAATCAGTCACTTATACAATCAGTTACATACCTGCTAAATCCTCCATCCAGACAATTATACACCCACTCATTCTTCAATACACCTTGCCATATATATAAAACATATTTAAACTTTACAGAAACACACAGTCACTGGATGATGTCATCAGTGATGTCATCAGTGATGTCATTTGAGATGTCATCAGTGATGTCATCAGTGATGTCACTGACCATGCCATGAATGATGTAATATGTGATGTCATGAGCAGTGCATTGCGGGGGCGCGAGTTATAGTTAACTCAACTAACTATAAGGGTGGAATTTCTATGGTTTTGTATGAGTGAAATGTCCACCTAACTATAACGTCCCTGAAACCTATGGTTTTTTCAGTGAATATATATATATATATACACAAAGACTTTGCTGTTCCAGTTCACTGCCGCAAAGCCATGAATGAAAGTGACTTCACTCCGCGGGGGCCAACGATTGAGGGAGAGGGTCCATGCAGAACCGATGAAGTCTTCTGATTCAAAATATCCAAAATCCACTTTCTCACTGTTCCTTCCCATGGACAAACGGACACGGACCACAATATCAGTGCTTGCTTATTTTATTTGAATTGAGCTATCCGCCATTACGCGTTTCGGCCGTCCTCGGCCTTTATCACATGACAACGCTGCCCATTCACATCATCTAATTTAAAGTGACAAGTGCATACGGCAATGAATATGGATGACAGACTTTAGGCTTTCGGGTTTGAATCCTTAAAATAACATCAGAAACTACATAAATATATGTCTCTCTGTATTTTTATAATCATGACACAAACCTTGGTGCAACGGGATGAAATAAATAAATAAATACCTAAATGTATATTTTCATCATTGCATAATGCCTGTTTTGATACAATCTGAAATGTTTAAAACCAATATCAAAATATCATCACGGTAAAATACCGATAATCAAGTACTGTCCATAGTAATCCATCAAAATGCCTATACTATAAAGTGCAATATGTGCGTCACCACCCACACAATCCTGAAATTTGTTATAAAGTGCCTTAGTGCTATGTGTTTTTTTGGTTTTGATATTTGTTCATGCAGCAGTGGAATTATGTACTCATGGAAAAAATCTCATCAATATTTACATTCGTCATAGGTTTTACATAATAAGATCGTCCTCAAAATATACAAAATATACAAAATATTATGTGCTGATAGTCATTACAAAAACATCATGATTAGGCGCCTGCTAACAGATTTACCCTATATAAAATAATATACTAGTTAAAACTATATTTATAAATATATCTATAAAAACTGGCATATTTCATGATCTATTTACAAACAGGTATACAAATCTTCTGTAGAATTCAATCACCCAGGGCTCTTGGTATCTAGGTCAAGAATGAGGCAGCAGCGGAAGAAATGTTTAACAATTCCCCAACACAAGGGGCATATGCATCTACTTCAACATCATGGAATAAACCTGGGAGCATTAAAGAGATATTCCTCAAATTGGAAAAATTAATGAAGCAAGAACAGTCCAAATGGTGGGAACACAAGTCCCTGCAACGCTATTTGGATGTAGGGAAGATACCAAGGGGGCTGAGGATTATGATTGCCCCAAGCTATGAAAATCCAAACCCCCAGATGATGGCAGAATAGGCAGAATGCAACTTAAATTCATCAAGAAAGCTGGTGGAAATACTGGTTAAATATGCAGAGACTGACCGTATTGACCTCCAAAAACAAATAGAGACATTGGAGGAAAAAGTTGCAAAAAGGAAATCATCCCAGAATGTATCCAAAATGCGATGGCCCTGTCGAAGGCTATGGCTGAAACGTGTAAGCCATTTCACCTTGGTGCGATGTATTACCTAATAAATTAATATCTTGAGCAATTACCTGATTGGTGGTGCCATCTCCTTCTGTGCGTGTAGTGGATGCTGTACGAGGGCGCACTGACTGCTGCAGAAAGGATCGATTCTACATATATATATATACATATATATATGCCCAAGCCACTTAAATTATTTTGACAGCACAATTCATCCAACCAAACGCCAGATTCTAGAACATGCACAAGCCATTATGAATCAAGATCAATCATATCCTGTTGCAAGGCATTTTGAGATCTATCATAATAGCGACAGAGATTTACTGAAATATTACTGTCTCGACCATTTACCCATTCACGAAAGAGAAGATGACAGAATAGCCATGCTAAGACTGTTAGAATCCAGATATATTCTGGACTTACAAACAAAGACACCTTTTTGTCTAAACAATGAAGAGGAATTAGCAGTACATTTAAGCTAATAGAATTCTCACAATGTAATACACAAAATGGCTTTCCCTGATATGCAACCACTATATTGCTGCTCTCTCACAAATGTTTACAAATTAGCGGTCTTATCATTTAGTTACTTTTTTCCTTGACCTTCACCAACTTTTACATTTTAATTAAGTGCCCAATTTTGAATCAGATATTTTGCAGTATTGTAAAAATACATAAGTCTATAATGACGCGCTGTGTAACGAAGCCCATTCAGGACACACAATCATGAAATAGACACCAGCGGGTCTGATGTATGTATCTAATGAATTATTTATAGGCATAAGAAGTTACAAGCATAGAAATATGAATTGCAAAAGGCCCATATGGGGCTTAATCTTTGATATTATAATCTTGAATATTCTTTAAATCATTTACAATTCTAATTAATAATCATATATACCTTGGGAAAGTGATGAAAATGTGAAAATTTGAATATTTGACATAATATGGAAAAAGTTACTGCATGTTACAAAATGGCAGCTGCAGTATCACAGTCCTCGATGATATCCTATGAATATGTTACTTCTTTTATGTTGATGAATTGTGATGTCACTGACTATCGAACCAATGAAATATATATTGCATTTCACGGCGCAGGCGGACTGAACGTTGAAAAAGGTGTCAGCCGAAATGCATCGGTCCAACCTCTGTGAATAAATAGAGTTTTTTCTTTTCTCCTGAGTATGGTTTTGTTCCTTGTGAATCCTTGCAGCAAATATATATATATATATATATATATATATATATATATATATATATTCACTGAAAAAACAACAGGTTTCAGGGACGTTATATTTAGTTGGACATTTCACTCGTACAAAACCAGAGAAATTCGGCGTTATAGTTAGTTGAGCTAACTATAACTTGTGCCCCTGCAATGCACTGCTGATGACATCACATATTACAACACTCATGTCATGGTCAGTGACATCACTGATGACATCTCAAATGACATCACTGATGACATCACTGATGACATCATCCAGTGACTCTGTGTTTCTGTAAAGTTTAAATATGTTTTATATATATATAGGCCAAGGTGTATTGAAGAATGAGTGGGTGTATGACTGTATGAATGGATGATTTAGTAGGTGCGTGACTGACTGTATAAGTGAGTGATTAAGCGTGTCTTACTGAATGCATGGGTTAGTGACTAAACTGTGTGAATTTCTGTATCAGTCTGTCTGTCGGTGTGTAAGTGGTTGTATGTGTTGATGAGTAGCTACATGAGTGTCTATATGGGTTATTAATTGGTTGTTTGAGTATCTGTATGGGTACCTGAGTGTCTGGGTGGGTGGGTGGGGTGTGTGTGATTCCCTGCATGGATGTGTGAGTGGGTGATTCACTGGGTGTATGGGTTCAAGAGTGCATCTGTGAGGGGCTGTATGGGTGGGTGAGTGTGTGTATGGCTGTGCTGGTGAGTGAATGGATGTCTCAGTGGTACATGTGTGAGTAACTACATATGTGAAAGGCAGTACATGTGAGTGTTGGAGTATACAAATGACTATATGTGAGAGTGAATGATTGTGAGAGTGGCTGTGTGGATGAGTGTGTGCTTGTGTCAGTGATTGTATAAGAGAGTAAGTTTGTGTTAGTATCTGTATGAATAAGTGAGGTGGTGTGTGTATAACTGTATAGGTGAGTAAATGGGAGTGTGATTGATTCTTTGCATGACTGACTAGCTGTAAGTAACTCTATGGGTGAGTGGCGGTGTGTGAGTATCTGTATGGGTATATGAGTGCATATGATGGTGGCTGTATTGATGAGTGACTGCATGTATGAGTGACTGTATGGATGAGGCAGTGGATGTGTGTGTAGACCTAGGAATCAGTGAGTGGGTATGTAGTAACTGGTATTGGTGTGTCTATGGTTTCGTGAATGTCTTTCTGTATTTTAGAGTGGGTGTATCAAAGGTTATATTAGGCTGTGAGGAGGTGCATCAGATGATCACGTGGATGATGTCATCAGTGATGTCATCAGTGATGTCATGAGTGATGTCACTGACCATGTCATGAGTGATGTAATATGTGATGTCATCAGCAGTGCATTGCGAGGCGCGAGTTATAGTTAGCTCAACTGACTATAGCGGCCAAATTTCTCTGGTTTTATACAGTGAAATGTCAAACTAACTATAACGTCCTGAAACCTGTGGTTTTTCAGTGAATGTCTATGGTTTTTAAATGCTAATTTCTAACTATAACTTCCCTGAAACCTATGGTTTTTCAGTGAATTTCAAAGGTTTTTAAATGCTAATTTCTAACTATAACGTTCCTGAAACCTATGGTTTTTTCAGTGAATTTCTATGGTTTTAAATGCTAATTTCTAATTGTAATGTCCCAAAAATGATTTTTCAAAATTTCTTAACTTTTATAAAAATAATGTGAGGTTTTCTCCTTTCTAAAATATGCATTGACATTTTTTTTTTTTTTAAAAGTAGATACGCGTACCGATCGTGTACCAGTCACGGTGGTTGCGCAAATCCAAGAATTTTGCCGCCATATTGGTTAAGTCATGTACGATGCGCGTTTGGTATGCGAAGGGTGCGTGGTTCTCGGGCCCGCGCAACGTCACGTACGTATTTTCGGGGGTCGCACCAGGTGCTCGAATCCACCGTAATTTTTTTTGTTTTAAAAGTATATGTATATAACTTTATTATATATATTATACCAAGAGATTATTTAACATAATTGTAAATATCATATATTTGTAACTGGAATAAAGATATATTATTGTTAAATATATTTTTCGGAAATCACGCCGGGTGCGCGTTGGTTGCGGGTCGGGTGCGCAAAGCCATGTGACTATAAAAGAAAGCTTTTTATTGGTTAAGAAGCTTTTTGTTCTAGAATTAACAGCACCCCACCCAAATTTCTCATTCCTTCAACAACATCCTCAGGAGACAGCTTTTTTGTTTGTTGCTCTTGTTTGTATTTTTTGGGTGTTTTAAAAAAAAAAAAAAAAAATGGCATCTTCAAATCCATCTGACAACATCCTTGGTGAAGAAGATGACTTGGAGGAACCAACAAAACAGCGGAAGGAGAGTATCGTCTGGGCCTTTTTTTCCTTTCCACCCGGTGAAAAGAAGGTCAACGCAAGAAAGGTGACCTGCACTCTGTGTCAACGAATCTTATCTCGGGGCTCCGAGAAGAAATGCTCATGCGGTACTATGTCCATGTTGAAGCACCTGCAAACTATGCACCCTCGTCACCTAGCACGAGAAGAACATCGACGTGAGCTGGAACGTCAAGCACAGCAAGGTGATGAGGTCGCAGGGCCTAGCACCTCAGCGGGTACATCATCATCAAGTAGAGGACCTGACATTAGACCAGAGTTTGCTGGTCTTGAACAACGCTGTATCAAGTGGAAAAAAAGTATTTGCTATGGTGAGCAGTCAGTAGATGCTATTGTTTTTGCAGCAAAATCCACTGTTGTTAATTTTTTTTTTTTTGCAATGATTTCTTAATTGCAAAATGTTAGAGAACTTTTTCTCAGTCAATTCTGTTGTTTTTTGCATTTTTTTAAAAAACACTAAAAAAATGCAAAAAAGAGCTGAAAAAATACCCCAAAAAATATAAATGAAAAAAAGAAGAAAAAAAATTGTTCTTTTTAGAACCGCCTATTTGGTTAAAAATAGACAAATTTGTAAGTGTTGTATGAATTGTGGCAAGTGTAATATATGGAGAAGTGTATGGGTAGTGCATGTGTGATTGCATGAGTGCATGTGTAGTGCCTGAGTTATTGGAGAAGTGTATGTGTACTGCCTGAGTGATTGCATGAGTACATGTGTAATGCCTGGGTGATTGTAAGAGTGCATGGGCAGTGGCTGGATGATTGCATGAGTGCAGGGGTAGTGCCTGCATGATTAGAGGAGTGCATAGATAGTGCCTGAGTGATTAAAGGAGTGCATAGGTAATGTTTCGGTGATTGCAAGAGTGCATGGGTAGTGCCTGAATGATTGGACAAGTGCAAAGGTAGTGCCTTGGTGTTTGGAGGAGTATATGGGTAATGCCTAGGTGCATTGAGGAGTGCATCAGTATTGCCTGTGTGATTCAATGAGTGCATACGTAGTGCCTGGAAGATGATTTTAAAGTGCAAGGATACTGCCTGAAACATTGGAGGACTGCATGGATATTACCTGGGTGATTGCTGAATTGCAAGGATAGTGTGTGGGGGATTGGAGGAGTGCATAGCTAACGCATGGGTGATAGGATGAGTGCAAGGGTAAAGTCTAGGTGATTGGAGGAGTGTATAGAAAGTGCTTGGATGATTGAAGGAGTGCAAGAGTAGTGCTTGGGTTATTGCATAAGTACATAGGTAGTGCATGGGTGATTGCATGAGTGTAGGGGTTCTGCCTGGGTGATTGCATGAGTGCATAGGTAGCGACTGGATGATTTTATAAGTGTATATATACTGACTGGGTGATTAGAAGAATGCATAGGTAATGCCTGGATAATTGTATGAGTGCAGGGGTAATGTCTGGGTCATTGGAGGAGTGCATGGGTAATGCCTAAGCGATTGCATGAGTACAGGGGTAATGTGTAGGTAATTGGAGGAGTGCATGAGTAGTACCTGGGTGATTGCATGAGTGCAGGAGTAATGTATGGATGGTTGCATGACTGTAGTGGTAGTGCCTGGGTAATTAGAAAAGTGCATAATTAGTGCCAGGGTGATTTTTTGAGAGCATGGATAGTGGCTGGATGATTGAAGGAAGTGCATGGATAGTGCTTGGATGATTACAGCAGTGCAACAGTACTGCCTGGGTTATTCTATGAGTGCATAGCTAGTGCTTGGGTGATTGCATGAGTGCAAGAGTAATGTCTGGGTGGTTGCATGAGTGTAGTGGCAGTCCCTGGGTGATTGCAGGAGTGCATAAGAAGTGCCTGGGTGATTGCAGGAGTGCAAGGGTAGTGTCCGGGTGTTTGGAGTAGTGCATAGCTAATGCATTGGCTATTCCATGAGTGCAGGGGTAATGTCTCGGGGATTAGAGGAGTGCATAGGTAATGCCTGGGTGATTTTATAAGTGCATGGGTACTGCCTGAGTGATTGAAGTAGTGTATGGGTAATGCCTAGGTGCATGGAGGAGTGCATCAGTAGTGCCTGTGTGATTGGAAGAGTGGATAAGTAATGACTGGGTGATTTTATAAGTGTATATGTACTGCCTATGTAATTGGAGGACTGCATGGATAGTACTTAGGTGATTGGAGGAGTGCAAGGGTACCTGCTGTATTATTGCATAACTGCTTAGGTAGTGCCTGAGTGATTGCATGAGTGCAACAGTAGTGCCTGTGTGGTTAGAGCAGTGCAAGGGTAGTGTCTGCTTGATTATATAAGTGCAGGGGTAGTGCCTGGTTGATTATACAAGTGCAGGGGTAGTGCCGGGGTGATTAGAGGAGTGCATACGTAGTGCCTGGGTGACTTTATAAGTACATGGGTACTGACTAAGAGATTGAAGGAGTACATAGATACTGCCTGGGTGATTGGAGAAGTGCAAGGGTAGGGCATGGGTGACTAGAGCAGTGCATAGCTAATGCTTTAGACATTTCATGAGTGTAGGTGTAATGTCTAGCTGATTGCATAAGTGAAGGGGTAGTGCCTTGGTGATTGGTGGAATCCATATGTAATACCTGGGTGATTGCATGAGTGCAGAAGTAGGGCCTGGGTGATTACAGGACTGCATAGGTAGTGCCTTGGTGATTTTCTAAGTGAATAGTAAGTGCCTGAGTGATTGAAGGAGTGCATGGGTAATGTTTAGGTGATTACATGAGTGCAAGAGTAATGTTTGGATGAGTACATGGGTAGTGTTGGGGTGATTGGATGAGTGGAAGGGTAGTGACTGGGTGATTAAAAGAGTGCATGGATAGAGAATGGCTGATTGAAGGAATGCATGGGTAATGCCTAGGTGCATTGAGGAGTGCATCAGTAGTGCCTGTGTGACTGCATGAGAGAATAAGTACTGCCTGGATAAATTTAAAAGTGCTTGGGTACTGACTGAGTGATTGAAGGGCTGCATTGGTAATACCTAGGTGATTGCATGAGTGCAGGGGTAATGTCTGGGTCATTGGAGGAGTGTATGGGTAATGCCTAAGTGATTGCATGAGTGCAGGGATAATATGTAGGTGATTGGAGGAGTGCATGGGTAATGTCTAAGTGATTGCATGAGTGCAGGGGTTATGTCTAGGGTATTAGAGGAGTGCATAGGTAATGCCTGGGTAATTGCATGAGTGTAGGGGTAATGTCTAGCTGATTGCCTGAGTGTAGGGGTAGTGTATGGGTGATTTTATAAGTGCATAGCTACTGGCTGGGTAGTTGCCTGAGTACAGGGGTAGTGCCTGGGTGATTGGAAGAGTGCAAGGGTAGTGTGTGGGTGATTGAAGGACTGCTTGGGTAATGCCTGGGTGATTGCATGAGTGCATGGATAATGTGTGAGTGTTTGGAGGAGTGCATGACTAATGTCTAGGTGATTGCATGACTGCAGGGTTAATGTCTGAGTGATTGCATGAGTCCAAGGGTAATGTCTTGGGATTAGAGGGATGCATAGGTAATGCCTGGGTAATTGCATGAGTGTAGGGGTAATGTTTTGCTGATTGCATGACTGTAGGGGTAGTGCCTGGGTGATTGGAGGAGTGCATAGGTAGTGCCTGGGTGATTTCTTAAGTGCAAGGGTTCTGGCTGAATGATTGGAGGAGTACAGGGGTAGTGCCTGGGTGATTGCAGAAGTGCATAGGTAGTGCCTGGGTGATTTTATAAGTGCAAGGGTTCTGGCTTAGTGATGGGAGGAGTACAGGGGTAGTTCTTGGTGATTACAGGAGTGCATAGGTACTGCCTGAGTGATTTTATAAGTACATGTGTACTGCCTGAGTGATTGAAGGAGTACATGTTTAATGACTAGGTGATTGCATGAGTGAAGGGGTAATGTCTGGGTAATTGGAGAAGTGCATGAGTAGTGTCTGGGTGATTGCATGAGAGCAGGGGTAATGTTCAGGTGGTTGTATGAGTGTAGTGGTAGTGCCTGGATGATTGGAGTAGTGCATAGGTAGTGTCTGGGGGATTTTATAAGTGCATAGTACTGGCTGAGTGATTACAGGACTGCATAGATACTGCCTGGGTGATTGAAAGAATGCAAGGGTAGTGTCTGGGTGATTTCATAAGTGCAGTGGTAATGTCTGGGGGATTAGAGGAGTGTATAGGTAATACCTGGGTGATTGCAAGAGTATACAGGTAATGTCTAGCTGATTGCATGAGTGTACAGGTAGTGCCTGGGTGATTGGAGGAGTACATAGGTAGTGTCTGGGTGATATTATAAACATATGGGTACTGGCTAGGTGATTGGAGAAGTGCATGTATAGTGCCTAGGTGATTGGAGGAGTGTGGGAATAGTGCCTAACTGTATAGATGAGTGCATGGGTAGTGTTGGAAAAAATGGATGAGTGCAGTAAAAGAGACTGTAAACACTAGTTCACATTATAATGCTTATTATATTATTTCATGTTACCTTTTTTACTAAAGAAGATACAAAACTCAGTCAAACTTTACCATTACCTTCTGTAAAAAAGAAGAAGAAAAACTGTTATTGAATATAATATTATACTTTTAAGAACAGAACATAATTTTAGAATTACATAACATATTCAGTTTCCCTTTTTTGCTGTTCTCCGATTCTACTGAATTTCACCATACACAGTGATTTCAATGTAGATCATCATACAACATCGGGGGAAAAAACAATCAATGAGATTGTAAAAAAGCCAAATCTGCATTGAAAATATTTACAACAAGTGTAACTATCTATTTACCTATCTACAGTTTCTAAATTGCATTCTTCAACTACATTAAATCTTTTATTTCTCTCAAGTACATTTTGTGAAATATACACTCTCACTTACATTGCGTATAATATAAAGATCAAATATATAAACTACTTCTTTCAAACACAATTTTACAAATGCAATAAGAATTAGCACAAACAATAATCCAAACAGTAATTGTTCAAATCTTCCCAATAGGCCGAATAATGTTTCCAAATCCATTTGCATTGAAAAAATCCAAAATAAACTCGTTAATTCGTGTTCACATCTTCCCAATAGGCCGAATGATGTTTTCAAAACTTTGGCATCAAAAATATCAGATATGAATTTGGTAATTCGTAAGGCAACCTACATTTGAATTCCAAATGGGCATCATTGCAATGTGTCCATCCTTTATTGCACTTTAAATACACAGTATAGTGTCCAGATGTTGTAGTAGCTCCATCATGGAAAATAATAGCCACTGCTTTAAAAGTTCTTCCTGAAATTGATACTTGACTTGCCACAAAATGTTTAATTTTGGTTTCCAATTTTCTTCCATTTGCTCTACAACATTGTAGCATTAAAATGACACATTTTCCAAATCTGTCAATACATAATGTTGACAACATTTCTGATTTACAATGATAACATTTCATATCTTGATTAGCTGTTTTTACTAATTTGTAAAAGATACTGATTTTTAATCTGGTATCGTCAAGTGTATGAATCGTTCAGTGTCTATTTCAGTGGTAGAAGAAAATGAACACTCTTCACATTTATGATCCCATCTGTAACTTAGTCCAAATACATTTTCAATTTCTATTCCTTCATCTTCCAATATTGCATGCATAAACATAAGAAATTCTTCTGCATCTTGTTGTACATTGAGTGTAAATTGCGAAGAACCAGTACATAAATCCAAAATATGGCGAATGCCAGAAGCAGTATGGATTTTAGTTCTATTTGTTACCAACTTTTGAAAAATATAATGTAATAAAGAGCAGAATCTTTTTTCTTGATTTTCCATAATTTCATGATGAAGATCTTCTAGATAAAAGTAGGCCTGGGCAGTAAATTCTGTTCCGCTCGCGGAATTTGCGGAATTTGGGTAATTTCGCGTTCCGCGGAGAACGCAGAATTACCAAAAATTCCGCGATCCGCGGCTCCGCGGAATTTTTTGCTTGTTCGCGCTTTCAAAATGCGTTTTTCTCCCCGAGCACGCAAACAGCGTTCGCGAACAGGAAAAAAGCATCGCGAACAGGCAGAACAAGCAATTCCTCGTGTTCGCGGAACTTTTGAGTGCTCGCGGAGATTTTTTACCGTTTCGTGGAGCTTTGCGTAGCGCGACTACGCAAATTCCGCCCACCCCTAGATAAAACACAACATTAACGATTACATTAGCATAGCAGTTGATACCTGAACTATTTTCTAACTGGTATCCTACAATATCATCAACAGTGTCCATTTTCACTTTCTTTGCACCTTCATGATTCTCTTCAATTGTTTTCTTTTTTTTGAATCTCAGTAGAATGTTTGTCATATTTCCGTTTTGGAGACACTACACGTTTCTCGTATACAGGGATATTCACCTAAGTTAGGAGCATAAAGTCTTCTTAACCGATTGTACTCTCTTACACAATTTCCATCAGCACTAATCTTTTTCCCATCAAAATCAATCAAATACAAACCAGATAATGTTCTTACTCGAGACAATGCAACGTATGCCATGCCCTCTTTAAACACTGTACTTCCAATATTTACCAAAGCACTGTCTACACTTAAACCTTGAGATTTATGAATGTTTACTGCATATGCTAAAGAAAGAGGAAACTGTTTTCTACAAACATACAAGTCTTTTACAAGCAAAAAACAAACAGCACAAAGTCCAATCTGTTTAACCTCTTCAATCTGATCAAATTTAATCTTCAAAAATTAAATTCCATCTCTGTTCTGATAATTATCAAAATTAACAACTTTTCCCATTGCTCCATTAACTAAACCTTTTTCTACATCCAAATTACGCCATAAAATTACCCGACAGTTTACACATACATATAAAGTCTTTTCTAAACTAGCAGTCTTAGATACAGACTTTTCCAAAGAATCCAATTTTGACTGTAATTTCTCTGAGAGAAGAATAGTAACTCCTTTGTGTTACATTTTATCAATGGCTTCCATTTTCACTATTGGTTGATTTTCCAATTTCAAAAGTTCTTGATTGAATGTAGAACACTCTTGCAGTGTTGGCATTAGGCAAACTATAGACTTGATTTCTCCAATTTTTTGTACATTATTTCAGGTGCTATGTTTTCATTTGCAAACAGGTTTGTTAGTAGCCGACTTTGAAAAGCTTCTTTACCATGTTTTGTCAAAACACCAATTCTTATATCTTGAAGAATGTTTCCATAATGTTCATCACTTGCTTGTTGCATATTCTTAATAAGTTCTTTATATTCAAAATGAGACCAAATGTTCACATTTCCAATACTTCCCAAAGATTTCCTAGTGTCTTCATGGACAAGTGTTTTAAAAACTGGTTGTCCTTTCACAGGAGTAAGTTGTAGTAGATCACCGAATACAATTCCATGTTTTCCTCCAAATAGAACATCATAATCTGTTTTTAAAATCTGTTGCTTTCTTAAATGTGCAAAGGCAAGCATTAAGTTTGAGACCATGCTCACCTCACCAATGATTAGAAGTTTAATTTTCTTCAGCACTCTTGAAACTGTATAACAAGCTTCTCCAGATAGCTTGTGATATTCCAATTTATTTTCATGGTCAACTGGTAGCATCAGTAATCGATGTAATGTAATCCCTTTAATGTTGTGTGCTGCTAACGCAGTTGGAGCTGTTACAACACAAGATAAATGTGATTCAGTCGTTTTATGTAGACAACTGGTCAAAACTTTAAATAAGAAACTTTGTCCTGTTCCAGCTTGACCACTGATGTACATTTGAATGGGTTTAAATGATGTGCATTGGCATTCTTTTTTTCATGCACTAAACCATGCTGTATCTGTTGTGTCACTTGCTGATATATTTCTTTTTGTTCAATATTTAGTTTTTCGTCTGAGTTTCCCAACTCAATAATATCCTGTTGTGCTTGTTGCATTGCCGTTTCTACTTCATTCATGGCTATTGCTGCTTCATTTTAAACAATTGGTTGTCCTAGTGGATCTTGACTTAGTGGAGCAGAACTTTGACAATCTTGAGAACTGTCTCTAGCTATTTCAGCTGCAATAGTAGTTTCATGTTCAATCTCTTCATTTAACATTTGTAGATAAGTTAGAAAAATTGTGCATTGAATGCTATCTTTACATGCATTAAAAGAATCTTTATAGCACTCAAAATCTCCAAGTAATTCCATTTCACTACGCCAAGGCTTGAAGAGTTGCAGAAGTGCTAAATAGAAAAAATCCCTTTTATCTGGAGTTTCACAACTGAGTTTCCTGTGGTTAATAAGATTTCCCTTAGCATGTTTTACCAAACATCCATCACATCCAATTACTGCCTATTTTTCTTCATTTATATTTTCTGTAACATTTCTCTTAAAACTGTAATGTTGCAGTACTTCATAGAGACATATATTTTCCAGATGTGGACTCCTTTTAGGATAGTATGTATCCAACATATTAGTTTTAACAATATCTGTACTTTCTGGTTCATTCAATGCTAAGTATTCAATTTCTTCTAGAGATTTCAATACTCGATTTTGTCTTGCAGCAAGACCTAGACTTACCCAAATGATTCCTCTTGACATTGAATATAAACTTGCAGAGCTCAACCGTTCCGAACATTCGTAGGAACCAATCTCTCGATGAGAAAGCATCTTCAAACTAAAGCTGTACAATTTGTTACTAGGAGTCTTCTCTTGTGAAATTTCTTCCCACATTTCTTACAACTCCGTCTTTTCAGATTTCGTTATATATGATGTAACATAGCGAGCAACAGCAATCGAATTATCTGCAACATACTGGATATCCATGTTTGCATTCCACATTGTCAAAATCACTGAATTGTAGTCATTAATATACTTTGAATCTTCAGTTCTTTTTATGTTGTAAGTATTTTTGGGAAATTTTCGAGTTATAGTATGCCTTACTGCTGACATGAAACTATTGAATCTTCCTTTTGAAAATACTGGACGTGGGAATCCAAAACGATATTTTGTATAAAATTTTCCATTTGACTTGAATTTTCGTCGACAATATTTTCCACATCGATGACTTTGAAACCGTAAAACTTGTTCTCTTAAGATCTGTTCTCCTCCTTTTTGGGAATGGCACAGGTAAAATAGTCTTCAATGAAAGACAAAACAGTTTCATCAGAATCGGTCCCAAATTTTGGTGCATTCTTGATCCATAATAGCATGTGTATATGAGGAACACTTCTGGCTTGGTACTTCTTTCTCCAAAAGGAATCAATAACTTCTCCAAGAGGTGGATTATTTTTATTGCAGATAAAAGACATCATAGCTTGAAACCTATGATTAAAATATCTGCACACATTTACAGGATCCAAGGAACACAGTTCTCCAGCTGTCTTCAATTCAATGTTTTTTACATTTTAATTTGCTTGTCGTAGAAATTCAAGTAAATCGTCCCATGCGTATTCAGCACAGCTAAGCGTAACAAACGACGTAGGGGTTCCTAAGTTTCTTAACATACATTTAGGTTCCCCGTGACGACGATACCAATACTCATTGGTACCACGTTGACACGCCATCAAATTAATTAACTAAGATTCTAAATGATCGTCTCTTTGTTGAACTTTGTCCAAAAATTCCTTTGCAGAAACATGTGTAAGATGAACTCCCGTTTTTAATATGTGGTTCACTGCATATGAAAGTCCAGACAAGTCACTTTCAAACAAAAGATGAAATAAATATGGAATACACTGTCGAAATCTTGGATCTTCTGAGTACAATCTTGTTGTACGATATTCTGAAACTGGAATCTGTATTGGTCGTTCATCATATCGTCCACCTTTTCCAGTGGGGAAGAGCTGTGGAAAACAACGAGCTTCTAAGCTTTTTTCCCATACACTCATGGGAGTTCCATTCGCTTTCTTCAGTTGGAATAATTCAATAGTGTTTCCTATAACTTCTACATCTACATGGCCCCGCTCGCACGCATCGCCAGACAGCACGACCTCAACATAATCTCCTACGCCGACGACACTCAACTGATCCTCTCCCTCACCAAGGACCCTTGCCGCCAAATCCAACCTCCATGAAGGAATGAAGGCCGTCGCCGATTGGATGAAGATCAGCTGACTAAAACTGAACACGGACAAGACAGAGGTCCTCATCCTCAGCTCCAACCCCTCAGCCTGGGATGACTCCTGGTGGCCAACGACACTGGGAGCAGCCCCGACACCCACCGACCACGCACGCAACCTGGGAGTCATCCTCGACTCAACGCTCTCCATGGCCAAGCAAGTCAACGCAGTCTCCTCCTCCTGCTTCAACACCCTCTGCATGCTTCGCAAGATCTACAGGTGGATCCCGACAGATACAAGAAGAACAGTCACCCAGGCCTCGTCAGTAGCAGACTTGACTATGGGAACGCCCTCTACGCTGGAGGCCCGGCCAAGCTCATCAAGCGACTGCAACGCATACAAAACGCCTCCGCACGCCTGATCCTCGATGTACCACGCCACAGCCACATCACCCCCACCTGAGGAACCTGCACTGGCTCCCCGTCGACAGGAGAATCTCCTTCAAACTCCTCATCCACGCACACAAGGCACTCTACAAAACTGGCCCAGCCTACCTCAACAGACGACTCTTCTTCTATGTCCCCAACCGCCAGCTCCGCTCTGCCGACCTCTCCCTCGCCACCGTCCCTCGCATTCGAAGAACAACCACCGGTGGCAGATCCTTCTCCCACCTAGCCGCCAAGACCTGGAACACCCTTCCACTAAGCCTACGACAGACCCAAGACCTGCTGACCTTCAGGAGGCTACTCAAGACCTGGTTGTTCGACCAGTAGCAGCACCCCCCCCTTTTTTTCTCCCCAGCACCTTGAGACCCTCGCGGGTAAGTAGTGTGCTCTACAAATTCTGTGATTGATTGATTGATAACTTCTTTTGAATTTAGAGGATGTATACTGTAATGTTCATATATTTCTTCACTCCTGGAGTTGTCCACTTTTTCTATTTGGCCAGTTGAAATTTCTCTATCATCTTCTAAAGATATTTCTTGTTCTTCCACATATACATTTTTATAATAAATATTGTTTTGTACAAGATATAATGTAGCCTTTAAAAGTTTGGTGACATCTACTTACTCTTGCCATATATTCCGACTCTTTATTGGTACACCATTAACTAGAATAACTAGAGGTTCACTTTCCTGTCTCTCTATACCAACAGTTTCAATATTTTTCTTAAAATCTAAACGTAAATACACAACTCTTCCATTCAGACCTCTTTGTAAATCTGTTGGAGGTAGTTTACCTGTTTTAGGCTCCATATGAACTATGGCCTGAAATAGGTGCACAGATTGAATAAGAATGGGCTCATATGTATTTAAATCTGCCAGTTCCAGAGGAATAGCTACCAAGTCTTGGTTGTTATGTACAGCTCTAGCTGGCATTTTGTTCTCTTCTAATTTGTTGTAACAATATTTACAAATCCGTTGATCACTACCCAATTCAAAACGACCTTCCACCAACAAATAGCACCGAATTGCTGCCACTTATCATTGTTTTCCTTTTCACTTTTTAAATATACATCAACATTCCTAGTTTTACTTCTATAGTGAGTACATCGACAACAAATACAAACATAGTTTGGTTTTTCACATGAAAGTACCTTAAACTTTGTAATTTCTTCTGTAAACTTCTCAATAGTAATATCTTCCACCTGTTCTTCCACACCTACACTTATCAAGCTCTCACTTTCTCTACACTCTTCTTGTGAACCAAAGAAACAAAACTCTATATCATCAGAAACTTTTTTTTACATCCAATACTGAACCATGCAAAAGAGCTGTGTTTATTTCACTAAAAGATAATGCAGGACTTTTTACGTAGTACAATCTTCTTACTAACTTCTGCATTTCTGAATGAAGTACTGCTAGCATTCTTATATGATGAAAAGTACTTCGACACACTTTTCTAGAAAGACAAGCCACAGAATGACCCTGCAACTCAGTATATTTTCTCACTTTACAAGGATCTAGTCCTTGCAACATCTTAATCTTCTGTTTAACACTTTTTTTTGCTTAATCTCGTAAGAAAATTTGTAATATATCAATAGATTCTTGTTGTATACTACAAATACTACTACAATCCCGCTTATACACTGGGGCTTGTGTACGTCTCCCTTGAACTTCTTCAGATATTACTTCTTCCACATTTCTAGGAACCATCTTTACTTTTTCAATTGGACAACCATTTTTAACCTCATAACAACGACCACCGGTATCAAATGTATGAACTAATGTATTTTGTTGAAAATAGCTTTCTTCATTAAAAAAGGTTCAGTACTAGAAGTGTGCTTCCATTCTCCCAAATTTCTTTTGCAAAAGTTAGTTCTATTAACCAGTCTTTTTCTTTTACTTTTCTCCTTCATAAAGTGCATTGTTTTATTCAATGTTTTCATTCTCTTCAATACTAATATAAACAATCTTCTTTTCAATTCAAAAGCCTTTTCAACTACACTTTCAATCTGTTGCTTTTTCTTGTAAAATGCTGATCTTCTTTTAAATTTTTGCAATCTTTCAATAAAGTTTGAGGTACTCTACTTTTATACATGCTCTTCCTAATGTCTTTATATTCTTTCATCCTTCTTTCGATATAGATTGTTTTCCCATAACCTGATTTTCCATTAATTTGTCCTTTTTCGTTTCCTTCTGATTGGTTGTACAACTTTTCTTTCTCTTTTCCCCATTTTGAAAATTCATTACATTCTTTAAAAGTTTTTTAACAAATTCTTTAGTTTTTTACCAGACTTTTTCTTTAACGTCACATGTTGTACTTCATCTAATTTCTCCTTTTCTCTCTCCTTTAAATAGTACTGTTTTTTTTGTTGTCCTTTCTTTTGCACTTTTCTTGTCATTCTCAATCTTGCTTAATAATTATGGAGAATATCTGAAAAAAAAGAAAAGTTTAAAAACTTTCTAAAAATTATTTAATATTATTTAAATAATTATATACAAATATTCCCATCTATAAATAAAGAAATACATTCAATTTAAAAGGTACAGACATATGCATATATGATTTTCACAATATAGTGAGACTTACAGCTGACACATGTCATAGGTTTTTGCTTTATATTTGCCTAGGCCCAACACCCTGGGCATTACTAGAATGATGAAGTAGCAGCACATAAGTGAGGTTTAAGGCATGTTAGGAGATTGATTAGTTATTACACTACTGTGTATGAGTCTGTACAAAAGTTCACTTGAAGTATGCACATAAATATAGGTGTGTGTTTGAAATATAACAACTTTCTAAACCTCTCTTGCTTCTTTCTGCACTCCTCTTGCTTCTTTCTGCAATCCTCATGCCTCTTTCACACCACTCTTCCCTCTTTCTGCACCCCTCTTCCCTCTTTCTGCACCACTCTTGTTTCTTTATGTATCCCTCTTCCATCTTTTTCTACCCCACTTCCCCCTTACTACATCTCTGTTGCTTCTTTATGTACATCTCTTGCTTCTTTCTGCACCCCTCTTGCTTCTTTCTGAAAACCTCATCACTCTTTCACACCCCTCTTCCTGCTTTCTGCACACCTCTTCCCTCTTTCTGCACCTCTGTTCCTTCTTTCTGTACTTTTGTTGTTTATTTCTGCACATCTCTTGCTTCTTTCTGCACCCCTCATCCTTCTTTCTGCACCCCTCTTCCCTCTTTCTGCACTACTCTTCCCTCTTTCTCCACCTCTGTTGCTTCTTCTGTACTTCTTTTATTCCTTTCTATACCTCTCTTGCTTCTTTCTGCATCCCTCTTGCCTCTTTCTCCACCACTCCTCCCCCTTTCTGCATCTCTGTTTCTTCTGTTTGCACTTCTCTTGCCTCTTTCTGCACCTCTGTCCCTTCTTTCTGCAACCCTTATGTCTCTTTCTGCACCCCTCTTCCCTTTTTCTTCTCCCCTCTTGGTTCTTTCTGCACTCTGTTGCTTCTTTCTCAAACGCTCATGCTTTTTTTGCACCCCTCTTGCTTTTATCTGTACCCCTTGTACCTCTTTCACACCCGTCTTCCCTCTTTCTGCACCCCGCTTGCCTCTTTCTGTACCTCTGTTCCTTCTTTCTGCACGCATTAAAACTAAAGAAGCTGCACTTCTCATTTCAAGTAAAGACCTGAAATCATGTGGTGTATTTCATGCAAACCTTTCACAAACAAATATAAAGCAGCAACCTATCACATATGTATGCTGTAAGTGTAACCATCTTCCTGAAAGCAACCATGCATATTTTTGAAGGCCACATAAATGTAGGTGTCTATCGACATATGTCTCTACTTACCCATATACTCTGATATGTGTTATCCATCTGAAGATGCTACATGTGTAAAAGACAAGTATACATCTATTTCTATCCTTCTTTTATATATGGTGCACTACCAAAAGGTACAGACATATGCATGCACAGATTGAGGAAGATGGTGAGACTAACAGTAGAGACAAGTCAAAGATTAATCCCTTAGCTATGCTCAATACCTAAATAGTAGTGGAATAGTGAAGCAGTAGCAGTAGAAAAGGAATGTTTAAGATAAGTTCGGTGTCTAAGTACTGATTATGGTACTTTGTAAGAATCTGTGGAAAGGTTCACTTGAAGTATGCCACATAAATCTACGTGTCTGTTTGAAATGTAAAGTGCAATCTCTCAAATTTTAAACCCTTTATAGTCTTCTAACTGAGATATATCTCTAATTGCAGATCCATTTTGATACATATCATACATGTGAAGTTCATAGATATATAAAACACAGGTATACATCTATTTGTATATTATTTTTATATATGAATTTGCTAGGAAAAGGTACAGACATATGTATACAATATTTCAGGAATTTAGTGAAACCTACAACTGATACATGTAACAGATTTGCCTGAGTGATTGCATAACTCCATGGGTAGTGCTTGAGTCATTGTATGAGTGCAAGGGTAGTCTCTGGGTAATTGGAGGAGAGGGTGGATAGTAACTGGCTAATTGCATGAGTGCACACATAGAGGTTGAGTGCATGGATAAGTGTATAAATACTACCTGAAAGCATAGATGAGTCATTGAGTAGTGCCTAGGGGAATAGATGAGTGCAACAGTAGGGCCTGGGTGATTCTACAACTAAAAGGGTAGTGCCTGGGTTATTTTATGAGTACATAGGTAGAGCCTGCGTGATTGCAGGACTGCAGAGGTAGTACATAAATAGTGTCTGGGTGATTATATAAGTGTATGGGTGCTGCCTGGGTAATTGCATGAGTACAGGAATAGTGCCTGGGTGATTGGAGAACTGCAAAGGTAGTGCCTGGGTCGTTATATAAGTGTATGGGTAATGGCTCGGTGATTGAAGGAGTGCTTGGGTAATGCCTAGGTGATTGCATGAGTGAAGAGATAATGTGTGAGTGATTACAGGAGTGCATGAGTAATGTCTGGGTGGTTGTATGAGTGTAGTGGTAGTGCCTGGGTGATTGGAGGAGTGCAAGAGTAGTGCCTGAGTGATTGAAGCAGTCTATAGCCAATGAATTAGTGATTGCATGAGTACAGGGGTAACATCTGGGGGATTAAAGGAGTACAAAGGTAATGCCTGGGTGATTGCATGACTGCAGGGGTAATATCTGGGGGATTACAGGAGTACATAGGAAGTGCCTGGGTGATTTTAAAAGTGCATTGGTACTGCCTGAGTGATGGCATGAGTACTGAGATAGTGCCTGAGTGATTGGAGGAGTGCAAAGATAGTGCCTGGGTGATTTTATAAGTGCATGAGTACTGGCTAAGTGATTACATAAGTACAAGAGCAGTGCCTGCGTGATTGAAGGAGTGCAAGGGTAGTGCCCGAACCATTATATAAGTGTATGGGTAGTGGCTGGGTGATTGAAAGAGTGCATGGGTATACCTGGGTGATTGTATGAGTGCATAGATAGTGCCTGGGTGATTGCATGAGCGCAGGGGTAATGCCTGGGTGATTGCATTAGTGCATATGTAGTGCCTGGATCATTGGAAGACTGCATGGGTAGTACTTGGGTGTTTTATAACTGCATGAGTGTTGGGCCTAGCCAAATATAAAGCAGCAGACTATTACATGACTCAACTGTAAGTCTCTCCATATTGTTAAAAGCATACATACATCTATCCGTACCTTTTCAAATCATCATCATATCTAAAAGAAATATGTATACAATATTTCAGGAATATAGTGAAACCTAGAAACTGAGACATGTAATAGATCTGCCTGAGTGATTGCATAACTCCATGGGTAGGGCTTGCGTGATTGTATGACTCCAAGGGTAGTTGCTGGGTAATTAGAGGAGAGGATGGATAGTGACTGGCTAATTGCATGAGTGCACACATAGAGTTCAGTGTAAATATCAATTGCCTCTAGAACCATAGATTATCCAATCATTTTATACCGCAGATCTTGCCTTAGTATCTGCGCCAATGTTTAAATTAATAAACTCAGTCTTCTTCACTTATTTTTCTAAACGAACAGTATTTTTAAAGCCACCATGTAAAAATGAATGAAAAAACACAACTTCATCAAATCGAAGAGTGTATGTTATACTTTCTCTTTTTGTTATTTTGTTATTTTTTCTTTTTTTCATTTGAACTGGTCACTTATTCAGGCACAGTGAGAGAGAATTTTTGACAAGTGCTGTACACAAAACACTATATACACTGGCAAATCAAAACAATTACGGACATTGAAAATTCTACATTCAGTGAAACATCACGACATTTATAAACATTGCACAAAATTATGAATCCTGTAAATCAAAAGTGGTCCTACTCTAATAGTGAGAGAGAATTTTTAACAAGTGCTGTACAAAAAACACTATATACACTGGCAAATCAAAACAATTACTGACATTGAAAATTCTACATACAGTGAAACATCACGACATTTATAAACATTGCACAAAATTACGAATCCTGTGAATCAAAAATGGTCCTACTCTATTTGGAGTGTATCGGGCTCTAATAAAAAATAGCTCCTCGATACATAATACTTTATGGTCCAAAGGAATGAGGTCAGGGACCAACTGTGAAAGTCCGTACTCAAGCTGCTTAAATCTTAGCTTGAATTATGTGTTTTTGGAACTCCACTGTTCGGAAATAGGTAAACCCTTGGCCTCAGTGGGGGGGGGTGCCGACGCGTTTCGACCTTTGTGCGGGGAACATGAGGATTTTCAGAAGGTCTTCCTCAGGGCTTGGAAGTTCTGTGTAGGACACTTATGTGTACTTTCACTTGTCCGGTAGTGTCTCAGCTCTGGCACTTTTTCCGTTGTACTATCTTCTTCTTATGTGGTTTTTCAACGGTTTACTTTTTATTTTAGGCTGGACCTGTACCATCAGGGCATCTGTGCTCAGTTCTGCAGTACTTTCTCCTTCTTCAGCGCCATGTGTATGGATAAGTGTATGAATAGCACCTGAAGGCATAGATGAGTCATTGGGTAGTGCCTAGGGGAATAGATGAGTGCAACAGTAGGGTCTGGGTGATTCTACAACTGCAAAGGTAGTGCCTGGGTTATTACATGAGTGCATAGGAAGAGCCTGCATGATTGCATGAGTGCAGGGGTAATACATAAGTAGTGTCTGGGTGATTTTATAAGTGTATGGGTACTGCCTGGGTAATTGCATGAGTACAGGAATAGTGCCTGGGTGATTGGAGAACTGCAAGGGTAGTGCCTGGATCACTATATAAGTGTATGGGTAATGGCTCGGTGATTAAAGAACTGCTTGGGTAATGCCTAGGTGATTGCATGAGTGCAGAGGAAATGTGTAACTGATTAGAGGAGTGAATGAGTAATGTCTGAGTGATTGCATGAGTGCAAGGGTAATGTTTGGGTGGTTGTATGACTGTAGTGGTAGTGCCTGGTTGATTAAAGCAGTGTATAGCTAATGCATTGGTGATTGCATGAGTACAGGGGTAACGTCTGGGGGATTAAAGGAGTACATAGGTAATGCCTGGGTGATTGCATGACTGCAGGGGTAATATCTGGGGGATTACAGGAGTACATAGGAAGTGCCTGAGGGATTTTATAAGTGCATGGGTACTGCCTGAGTGATGGCAGGAGTACTGAGATAGTGGCTGAGTGATTGGAGAAGTGGAAAGGTAGTGCCTGGGTGATTTTATAAGTGCATGAGTACTGGCTGAGTGATTACATAAGTACAAGGGTAGTGCCTGCGTGATTGAAGGACTGCAAGGGTAGTGCCTGAGAGATTATATAAGTGCATGGGTAGTGGCTAGGTGATTGAAAGAGTGCATGGGTAATACCTAGGTGATTGCATGAGTGCAGGGGTAGTGCCTGGGTGATTGCATGAGTGAAGGGGTAATGCCTGGGTGATTGCATCAGTGCATATGTATCTACCTTTTCAAAGCATCATCATATCTAAAAGAAATATGTATACAATATTTCAAGAATATAGTGAAACCTAGAAACTGTGATATGTAATAGATCTGCCTGAGTGATTGCATAACTCCATGGGTAGTGCATGGATGATTCTATGAGTCTAAGGGTAGTTGCTGGGTAATTAGAGGAGAGGATGGATAGTGACTGGCTAATTTCATGAGTGCACACATAGAGGTTGAGTGCATGGATAAGTGTATGAATAGCACCTGAAGGCATAGAAGAGTCATTGAGTAGTGCCTACATGAATAGATGAGTGCAACAGTAGGTCCTGGGTGATTCTACAACTACAAGGGTAGTGCCTGCGAAATTACATGAGTGCATAGGTAGAGCCTGCGTGATTGCATGACTGCAGGGGTAGTACACAAGTAGTGTCTGGGTGATTTTATAACTGTATGGGTACTGCCTGGGTAAATACATTAGTACATAAATGGTGCCTGTGTGATTGGAGGAGTGCAAGGGTAGTGCCTGGGTCATTATATAAGTGTATGGGTAATGTCCCAGTGATTGAAGGAGTTCTTGGGTAATGCCTAGGTGATTCCATGAGTGCAGAGGTAATGTGTGGGTGATTAAGGGAGTGCATGAGTAATGTCTTGGTGATTTCATAAGTGTAGAGAAATGTTTGGGTGTTTGTATGAGTGTAGTGGTAGTGCCTGGGTGACTGGAGGAGTGCACAGGTAGTGCCTGGGTGATTTTATAAGTGAATGGGTACTGGTTGGGTGATTGGAAGAGTACAGCGGTAGTGCCTGGGTGATTTGAAGAGTGCAAAGGTAGTGCCTGGGTCATTATATAACTGTATGGATAGTGCCTGGATGATTGAAGGAGTGCTTTGGTAATACATATCTGATTGCATGATTGCACGGATAATGCCTTGGTGATTGCATAACTGCACAGGTAGTACCTAATTGATTGCATTACTGCAGGGGTAGAGCATGGGTGATTGTATGAGAACAAGGGTAGTGCCTGGGTGATTGGAAGAGTGCTAGAGTAGTGCCTGACTGATTGCATAAGAGCATGGGTACTGGCTGAATGATTGGAGGAGTGAATAGATACTGACAGGGTGATTGGAAGAGTGCAAGGGTAGTGCCTTGGTGATTGAAGCAGTGTATAGCTAATACATTGGTGATTGCATCAGCACAGGGGTAATGTCTTTGGGATTAAAGGAGTACATAGGTAAAGCCTGGGTGATTGCATGACTGTAGGTGTAATAGCTGGGGGATTGCAGGAGTACATAGGAAGTCACTGGGTGATTTTATAAGTGCATGGGTACTGCCTGGGTGATTGCAGTAGTACTAAGGTAGTGCATGCGTGATTGGAGAAGTACAAAGGTAGTGCCTGGGTGATTTTATAAGTGCATGAGTACTGGCTGAGTGATTACACAAGAACAAGGGTAGTGCCTGCGTGATTGAAAGAATGCAAGGGTAGTGCCCGGTGATTGAAGCAGTGTATAGCTAATGCATTGGTGATTGCATGAGTACAGGTGTAATGTTTGGGGGATTAAGGAGTACATAGGTGTTGTCTGGGTGATTGCACGACTGCAGGTGTAATATCTGGGGGATTGCAGGAGTACATAGGAAGTCACTGGGTGATTTTATAAGTGCATGGGTACTGCCTGGTTGATTGCAGTAGTACTAAGGTAGTGCATGAGTGATTTGAGAAGTGCAAAGGTAGTGGATGGGTGATTTTATAAGTGCATGAGTACTGGCTGAGTGATTACATAAGAACAAGGGTAGAGCCTGCGTGATTGAAAGACTGCAAGGGTAGTGCCTGGGTGATTGAAGCAGTATATAGGTAATGCCTGGGTGATTGCATGACTGCAGGGGTAATATTGGGGGGATTACAGGAGTACATAGGAAGTGACTGGGTGATTTAATAAGTGCATGGGTACTGCCTGAGTGATGGCAGGAGTACTGAGGTAGTGGCTGAGTGATTGGAGGATTGCAAAGGTAGTACCTGGGAGATTTTATAAGTGCATGAGTACTGGCTGAGTGATTACTTAAGAACAAGGGTAGTGCCTGCGTGATTGAAAGACTGCAAGGGTAGTGCCTGGGTGATTGAAGCAGTATATAGCAAATGCATTGGGGATTGCATGAGTACAGGGGTAACGTCTGGGGGATTAAGGAGTACATAGGTGTTGCCTGGGTGATTGCATCACTGCAGGTGTAATTTCTGGGGTATTGCAGGAGTACATAGGAAGTCACTGGGTGATTTTATAAGTGCATGGGTACTGCCTGGGTGATTGCAGTAGTACTAAGGTAGTGCATGTGTTATTGGAGAAGTGCAAAGGTAGTGCCTGGGTGATTTTATAAGTGCATGAGTACTGGCTAAGTGTTTACATAAGAACAAGGGTAGTGCCTGCGTGATTGAAAGACTGCAAGGGTAGTGCCTGGTTGATTGAAGCAGTGTATAGCTAATGCATTGGTGATTGCATGAGTACAGGGGTAACATCTGGGGGATTAAAGGAGTACATAGGTAATGCCTGGGTGATTTCTTGACTGCAGGGGTAATATCTGGGGGATTAAAGGAGTACATAGGAAGTGCCTGGGTGATTTTATAAGTGCATGGGTACTGCCTGGGTGATTGCAGGAGTACTGAGGTAGTTCCTGAGTGATTGGAGGAGTGCAAAGGTAGTACCTGGGAGATTTTATAAGTGCATGAGTACTGGCTGAGTGATTACATAAGTACAAGGGTAGTGCCTGTGTGATTGGAAGAGTGCAAGGGTAGTGCCTGGGTGATTGAAGCAGTGTATAGCTAATGCATTGGTGATTGCATGAGTACAAGGGTAACGTCTGGGGTATTAAAGGAGTACATAGGTGTTGTCTGGGTGATTGCATGACTGCAGGTGTAATATCTGGGTGATTGCAGGAGTACATAGGAAGTCAATTGGGTGATTTTATAAGTGCATGGGTACTGCCTGGAGATTGCAGAAGTACTAAGGTAGTGCCTGAGTCATTAGACTAGTGCAAAGGTAGTGCCTGAGTGATTTTATAAGTTTGTGAGTACTGGCTGAGTGATTACATAAGGACAAGGGTAGTGCCTGCATGATTGAAACACTGCAAGAGTACTGCCTGTGTGATTGAAGCAGTGTATAGATAATGCATTGGTGATTGCATGAGTACAGTGGATATCGTCTGGGGATTAAAGGAGTACATAGGTAATGCCTGGGTGATTGTATTCACTGCAGGGGTAATGTCTGGGGGATTAGAGAAGTACATAGGAAGTGCCTGGGTGATTTTATAAGTGCATGGGTACCGCCTGGATGATTGACAGAGTACTGGGGTAGTGCCTGAGTGATTGGAGGAGTACAAAGGTAGTGCCAGGGTGATTTTATAAGTGCATGAGTACTGGCTGAGTGATTACATAAGTACAAGGGTAGTGCCTGTGTGATTGGAGGAGTGCAATGGTAGTGCCTGAGTGATTATATAAGTGCTTGGGTAGTGGCTGGGTGATTGAAAGAGTGCATAGGTAATACCTGGGTGATTGCATGAGTGCATAGGTTATGCCTGGGTTAGTGCATGAGTGCAGGGGTTGTGCCTGGGTGATTGCAGCAGTGCATTGGTAGTGCCTGTATGATTAGAAGACTGCATGGGTAGTGCTTGGGTGTTTTTTTTAACTGCATGAATGTTGGACCTAGCCAAATATAGAACTGCAGTTTATTACATGACTCAACTGTAACTCTCCATATTGTTAAATGCATGCATGCATATGTATCTACCTTTTCAAATCATCTTCATATCTAAATATACAAATAGATGTACACCTGTATCTTCGCATGCATAGCAGACATGAGAACACGTGCAAGTACAGACATACAGCAATCACAAGCCCATGCAGACCTTAAACTTAAAACTTGACATACTGCACTTTACATTTACTCATACAAATTACTCGAATAAATAATATCTCTACAAACATATCTCAAGCCTCACTTTTGTGCTGCTGCTTTACCATTCTACCACTACTTATAATGTTACACCTAGCCAAATACAAACCAGGAACCCTTCACATGTCTCTCCTATAAGGCTCACCATATTCCAGAAAGAATACATGCATATTTCTGTATTTTTCTAGCACCATCATATATAAAAGAAATATACAAATAGACGCATACATGTGTTTTATACATCTAGCATCTTCTGATACATAACACATATTAGAATATATCTCCTAGTACAGACTTTCTTCCATCACAACACTATGCACACCTCAAAAATTCACAGAACAAACTTCCATTTTCAAACAAACACCAAAAATTATGCGGCATATTTCAACTGTACCTTTCTAGAGACTTTTTAAAAGTTTCCTAATCACTAATACCTTATGTCAACATCTTTTAAACCACACTTTTGTGCTGCATCTTCACTATTCTACTACTACTCACAGTCTTGAGCCTACCACATACAAAGCAACAACACCTCTTTGTTACACATTATATACCTTCAAATGTATAAGACATATGAAAATAGATATACAAGTAGAGACATACTTCAGACACAAGTCTATGCACACCTTACAACTTGACAGTCTGCACTTCCAATTTGAAAGCGACACCTACAATTATGCGGTATACTTCAAATATACATTTCTACACACTAAAACAAACTACCATAATCACTAATCCATCTTTCAATATACACATATTACTATACAGAATCTATTTCAAACATCATTTAAGTACAATAAAAAAATCTACAATCCACATCTCTACATTTAATAATATATTTCAAACATCACAGTTCTTGAATAATTTTTAAAGTTTGAAAATAAGATTAATACATAATACACCTCACAAATATGTAACTCACCTACCAAACTGATTTGTAGAATATGAAATATCAGAAACTCATAAAAGATTTTCTTATGCACACAATCAATGTAATGCACCACTCTCAACAAGGTAAAGCCAGTAATGGCAAAATGTCCCTCTCTTTCTCAACAGAAATAAATGTATGTAACAAATCACATTGCTTCCTACATTAATTAAAATTGTAAAACACATTTCTATTGGTTAGACATATTAACCCTTACCAATTGACTTCTAAAAGTGCCCAAACTGTTTCTGGAATTTTTTGGAGTCACGACTCCATCGTGCACAAACGCGAGTTCAAAAATATATTACTAATAATAATAGCACTATATTTTAAGAACACACCACTTCTAAACACAATACTGACTTGGGAAATCTTACTTTATTAACATATTACTTATATATAAATAACAATTCCATATTTTAAAACCATAGTAAAGATTCAACCCTTCCCCCATACTGCTTAATCCCAGTTTCCATAGTAACAGTTTTTGCAACATTCAACTGAACAGGCAGGTCACAAGTTCACCATATTTTCAACTTCAGCACACAAGGTTGCAAATGCAAACAGCAGGTGTGGTTGACTTTTACAAAATGTTACCTTATCCTATCTACTGTACCTTTCAAACATTTTTAATAACCAATAAGAAACATGCTTTTAAACAAAAGTAACATGCACCCTATTTTTCAGTGCACAATGTTCATAAACAGCCAATCAATTATCTACTTTTTTAAAAAACAGCATCTTGTGCATCATTTTAGCTACCTCTCATTCTACCAACTGACTACCTCAGCTACAGACATCTTTTCCTAACTACCAGACATCCCTTCAAGATGCTTACAGTGTGGATTGTTAGACACAGCTATGTTTTCTGGTGCAAAAGGTATGCTGAACGCAGCGGTATTGACAAAGACCTAGCTTTACAAAATGTAGACATTAAATGGATTGCACAGAGAGGATTAAAGTGGCACCAATTGATGCCTTTGGTTAAAACCTTTTTTCGTCTCCAACACCCTGACCTCATGATTGTGCACTGTGGTGGCAATGACCTAGGCACATTGACTGGGGTAGGTCTGGAAATGCTAATGAAGGACACCTTGGCACAATTGATGTTGCTTTTCCCTCAAACTGTCTTTGTATACTCTAATATATGCCAAAGACAGAAATGGAAGTGGTCAAATCAATTCTGTCCACAGATTGAGAAAGCTAGGAAGAATGTCAATAAAGCTGTTTCTGTTTACCTCAGAGACCATAAGATGGGCTCCATCTATAACAACAATATATGTTTTGAAATGGAAGACAGCTACAGAAGTGATGGAGTACACTTCACAGATCAAGGAAACAGAGTCTTACTCAACAACCTAAAGCTCTGCATCCGCACTTACATGAAGCTACAAAAAACTCATAATAAAAACAAGGGGTCTTTTTAGAGCCACCCTATAACACAATAGTAAATCTATATGTTTTTAACACATACATATATTTTTTAATTTTTTGTGGATTCGCGCACCCGACGGGAATCTACAAAAGCGTGAATTGAATGTACTACAACACAATACACTTTTCAGGTTTAACTATTAATTTTAAATTTTATATATTTTTACTAACTCTATCAATTTTAATCTTCTCATTAACTTCAACCACACTCCCTTTTTAAAACAACTTCACAAATGCAACACTACCATCTAAATTATATACTACTAAATTAATTTTTTAAGGAAGAACCGCGAATCCGATGTGACGATACACAAGGGGGAGCCGCGTTGGGGTTGCGACTCCAAACTCGAAAGAAAAAAAAAACACCCCACTTCAAATATTCAAAAATCGCCCGGGGACCCCATCCCCTGGGACATTACCACTTTCGGCCCTGGGGACCCCATCCCCGGGGCTTGGCCTCTTTTTATAAGAATACAAAAATACGGCCACTTCTCGCCCCCGGGCCTGGCCACTCGTTGGGGACCGTGGGGGGAGCCCCAATGCCCACGTGGTCCCTGCTGGCTCTCCGCCTCCTGCGGGAGCCGACATTGCTTTTGGACAAGGGGAGCTGCTAACATGCAGCTCCCCTTGTCAAAAAGCAATTTGCTTCACTTCATTGAAGCGAGAGCAGGTTTTCATGAAGCGAAGCACAAGTTTGCAATGACAGGGCGGGAGCACTGCTCCCGCCCTGTCATTGCAAGCTGCAATGTCCCAGGGGTGGGCACCCCGGGACATTGCTGGAGCCGGCCCAGGGCCATCGAGGGCTCCAGGAGGGGGGCCACGCGGCCTCCCTCCCAACATTGACATAGCCCCAGGGAGGTGGTGATCCCCGGGGCCGGCCATATTAACATAATTTGTGCCCCAAGGAGGTGGTGGTCCCCGGGGCGTGTGGGGGGGCTCAACCCCCTACACTATATTTATATCACAGCCCGGGGAGGTGGCGGTCCCTGGGGCTCCGAGCGGGGCATGTGCCCCCACCACACAAATAAAAAAAGCCCCCGGGAGGTGGCGGTCCCCGGGCCTGAGGGTGCCTCAGAATGGCCCCCGCATAAATACAAACACATATCCCCAGGACCTGGCCCACCTGGCGGCTCATTCAAACAAAGCACGGGAGACCGTGCTTTGTTTTTTAAAAAAAATTCTCTGCTGGATTCGCGCACCCAGCGCGACTTCCTCCAATGTTTTTTGTCCTGGAGGACCCTGTGGGACCCCCTGACCACACATAGGGAGTCAGGGTGTTTCAACCCTGCCCCCTTTCCTTCTTTTAAAACATATCTTTCACTTTTTCCTGGTAACTCGGTTACCGAGTCACAAAATGGCTGCCAACACATTCTGCTTTGGAGTGTTGGCAGCCAATCAGAATGAAGCTCGTGCTCGGGAGGAGTCGCAAATCCTCCTCGGCTCTCAGATATCGATATTTTTATTTTTTGAATTTCTCAGGAACTACCAAACAGATTTACACCATTTAAAAAAAGGTCGCTGTCAATTATTTCTTAAAGCCCCGGGTTGGCCAGGTCCCGGCGGCAATCCTTCATTATTATGCGGGGGCCTGCAGGGGCCCCACAGCCCCAGGGACAGTCACCTCCCTGGGCCACTGTTAATAATATGCAGGGGCACGTGCCCCCCCCACAGCCACGGGGACTGCCTCCCCGGGGCATTATTTTAAATAGGGGCGGGGGCTTTGTGGGCCCCCCCAAGCCCCAGGGATCGCCACCTCCCCAGAGCTTTGATAAAAAAATGTGTTGGGGGGCTCCTGCCCCCATGCTGCTCCGGGGGCCGCCACCTCCCCGGGGCTTACTATTTTAAATATGGGGGGCCACCTCCCCGGGGCTTTGTTTAAATTTAAAAAGGTGTGCGGGGCTCCTGCCCTCCACCACACTGCCCCTGGGGACCACCACCTCCCCGGGACATAGAGTAATTTAAATACATGGGTTTGTAGCAGACCCCCGGCCCCAGGGACCACCACCTCCCTAGGGCTTTAAACATATTTTGTAGCCCCCCTCATGGAGCACTTCATGGCCTTGGGGACCGCCACCTCTCGGGGCTGGCTCCAGCAATGTCCTGGGGTGCCCACCCCCGGGACATTGCAGTTTTGCTATGCAGAGGCTAGTTGGCCTCCAGGGACCCTCAGGAGGCAAGGGGACTTCATCTCCAAACCAAGAGTGCGCCAGGAGGCACATTTGCAGAGTGGTGGAGAAAGGGGGCGTGGCATGGCTCCCACCCTGCCATAGCAAACACTGCTTTGCTTCATGGAAGCCAGAGCAGGTTTCATGAAGCAAAGCAGAATTGCTTTTGGGCAAAAGGAGCTGCATGTTAGCAGCTCCCTTTGCCCAAAAGGAATGCAGGCTCCCGAAGGAGGCGGGAAGCCGGCTGGGACCGCAGTGGCATTGGGGCTCCCCCTGTGTTCCCCAACACAAAGGCCATGCCCAGGGGGATGAGGTCCCTGGGGCCAAAAGTGGCCCAGGGAAGGGGGGCCACGCGCCCCCTCCCATAAAATAAAAAAAAAGGCAAAGCCCCGGGGGTTGGGGTCCCCGGGGCTGAAAAAGCCCTCAGAGGGGGGCCGCACAGCCCCCCTCCTTTAAATGGGAATTTTTTATTAAAGTGGCCATGCCCCATGGATGGGGTCCCTGGGGACGTGCGGCCCCCTTCCCGTTTTTTTTTTCTTAAATTAGTTCTCAGGCCCTGAGGGATGGGGTCCCCAGGGCCCAAAAAATATTAAGAGAAGGGGGCCCACACAGCCCCCCTTCTAAAAATGTAAAAAGAAAAGAGTTGCCGGCATTTCGCCGGAGGCCCCGCACCCTCCCTGCACCACTCTGCAAATGTACCTCGTGGCGTGTTCCGGGTTGGGGGATTAAGTCCCCTTGAATCCTAAGGGTCCTTAGGGGCCAACTAGCCCACCAGGTACCTCCAGTAATCCCCACACAGTGGGATTGCTGAGAGGTGGTCCGAGGCCACGCCCTTTTTGCACCACTCTGCAAACGTACCTCTTGGCACACTGCTGGTGGGGCGATGAGGTCCCCTTGTGTCCTGTGGACTTCAGGACTAAAGTGGACTTCATCCCCTGAGCAGCAGTGCGCCAGGTGGCGTGTTTGAGAGTGGTGTAAAAATATGGCGTGGTCTCGGACCACTCTCTGCAATCCAGCTGTGTGGGGCTTATTAGAGATAACAGGAGGGCTAGTTGGCCTCCAGGGACCCTCAGGAGGCAAGGGGACTTCATCTCCAAACCAAGAGCGTGCCAGGAGGCACATTTGCAGAGTGGTGGAGAAAGTGGGCGTGGCCTGTGTCCACCTCTCAGCAATCCCACTATATGAGGCTTACTAGAGGTAACAGGTAGGCTAGTTGGCCTCTAAGGAACCCCAGGAGCAAAGGAGACTTCAATCCCCATCCAAGAGCGCACCAAGGAGCGCGCTTGCAGAGTGGTGGGAAAAGGGGACGTGGCCTGCTATAAGAATTTAGCAATCCTGCTGTGTGGGACTTACTGGAGGTAATAGAAGGCCTCCTGTTACCTCCAAGTCCTGCACAGTGGGATTGCTAAGAGGCCACGCCCCCCTTTCTCCACCACTCTGCAAACACGCCTCCTGGCACACTACTGGTTGGGGGATGAAGTCCACTTTACTCCTGAGGGACTTTGGGGGCCAAGAAGCCCTCCTGGTACATCCTGTAAGTCCTACGCAGCAGAATTCCTGAGCGCTGGCCGGAGGCCCAGCCCCCTTTCTCCACTACTCTGCGAATGCGACTACTAGTTAAAGAAGCATTTGCAATGTAATAGGTTTCGCATTTGCGAGAATTAGAGCTATTGGCATTGTAAATGTAAAAGTTTTTTACTAATGTTTTTTGGAGTGGAGTGGATGTACGTTGTGTGTAGTGAAATTATGTGGTATGTTGTGCAGTGAAATTATGTGGATAGAAAGTATGAGGCATTTAGTGTATATGAATTATGTAGAGTGGGATTATGTGTTCTGGAGAGTAATTATGTAGTATGGTAGTCTGTGTTGTGGAGTGGTAACCTCAGGGTTAGTCTTCCTCGTTTCCATAGAAGCTAAACTATAAACTCAATGAGACAACAAAAGGAGGAACCACTGAGGAGCACTTCTGGACCTAGTCGGAGATATTAGCAGGGCCACTGGAATTATGCGACTGTTTGGCTGCACCGACTTTAGCACAATTATACATTTTGTGCATTTGCCACATAATCCATCAGCTGCTGCATAATCTGCAGATTTGAACAAAAAAACCTTGTTTCTAGCTCAAACTGCTCAAACGTTACCAAAATGTAGCAACAAGTGTTATAGCGTGGTGGAAGGCCCTTTGCAAACCTAGAATGGTCACCTCTTACTTATTGCTAAATGTAGGTGCTAAATTGGTACTAATGGTGTGCAAACCACTCTTGCTTGTTTCTGTGCCTCTCTTGCCTCTTTCTGTGTCTCTCTTGCCTCTTTCTGCATTTCTCTTGCTCCTTTTGCACATGCTTCCTTTTTCTGCACTTATCTTGCCTCTTTCTGCACATCTCTTCTGCTTTCTGCACCACCCTTCTTTCTGCACCTCTCTTGCCTCTTTCTGTACCTCTGTTGCTTCTTTCTGCACTTCTCTTGCCTCTTTCTGCACCCTCTTCCCTCTTACTGCTCCTCTCTTACCTCTTTTTGCACTTCTGTTCCCTCTTTCTGTACTTCTCTTGCCTCTTTCTGTACCTCTCTTGCCTCTTTCTGTACATATTTTGCCTCTTTCTATACCGCACTCTCTTCTTTCTGCACCTCTCTTGCCTCTTGCTGCACTTCTCTTGCCTCTTTCTGCACTTCTCTTGCCTGTTTATGTACCTGTCTTGCCTCATTCTACACACCATGTGCCTCTTTCTGCACTTCTCTTGCCTCTTTCTGCACTTCTCTTGGCTCTTTCTGTATATCTATTGCCTATTTATGCACCTCACTTGCCTCTTTCTGCCTTCTCTTGCCTCTTTCTGCTCCTTACTCTCTTATTTCTGTAACCCTCTTGCCTCTTTCTGTACCTCTCTACCTCTTTCTGCACATCTCTTGCCTCTTTCTGCACGACTCTTGCCTCTTTCTGCATTTCTCTTGCCTCTTTCTGCACTTCTCTTGCCTCTTTCTGCGCTTCTCTTGCCTCTTTCTGCACTTCTCTTGCCTCTTCCTGCACTTCCCTTGCCTCTTTCTGTACTTCTCTTGCCTCTTTCTGCATCTCTCTTGCCTCTTTCTGCTCTTCTCTTCCCTCTTTCTGCACTGACCTTGCCTCTTGCTATGCCTTTCTTGCCTCTTTCTGCACTTCTCTTGCCTCATTCTGCACTTCTCCTGCCTCTTTCTGCACCTCACTTACCTCTTTCTGCACTTCTCTTGCCTCTTTCTGTAGTTCTCTTCCTTCTTTCTGCACTTCTCTTGCTTCCTTCTGCACCTCTCTTGCTTCTTTCTGCACTTACCTTGCCTCTTTCTGCAATTGTCTTGCCCCATTCTATGCTTCTGTTGCCTCTTTCTGCACCTCTCTTGCTTCTAGCTGCACTTCTCTTGCCTCTTTCTGCACTTCTCTTACATCTTTCTGTACCTCCCTTGCTTCTTTCTGCACTGCTCTTGCCTCTTTCTGCACTTCTCTTGCCTCTTTCTGCATTTCTCCTGCCTCTTTCTGCACCTCTCTTGCCTCCTTCTGCCTCTCACTTGCCTCTTTCTGCACCTCACTCTCTTCTTTCTGCACCTCTCTTGCCTCTTTTTGCACTTCACTTCCCTCTTTCTGCACTTCTCTTGCCTCTTTCTGTACCTCTCTTGCCTCTTTCTGCACATCACTTGCCTCTTTCTGCACCTCACTCTCTTCTTTCTGCACCTCTCTTGCCTCTTTCTGCACTTCTCTTGCCTCTTTCTTCACTTCTCTTGCCTCTTTCTGTAAATCTCTTGCCTCATTCTGCACCTCATGTGCCACTTTCTGCACTTCACTTGCTTGTTTATGCACTTCTCTTGGCTCTTTCTGTACATCTATTGCCTCTTTTTGCACCTCACTTGACTCTTTCTGCACCTCTCTTGCCTCTTTCTGCACATCTCTTTCCTCTTTCTGCACTTCTCTTGCCTCTTTCTGCACCTCACTCTCTTCTTTCTGTACCACTCTTGCCTCTTTCCGTACCTCTCTTGCCTCTGTCTGCATTTTCTTGCTTCTTTCTGTACCTCTCTTGCCTCTTTCTGCACCTTTCTTGCCTCTTTCTGCACCTCACTCTCTTCTTTCTGCACTACTCTTGCCTCTTTCTGTACCTCTCTTGCCTCTTTCTGCACCTCACTTGCCTCTTTATGCAACTCACTTGCCTCTTTCTGCACTTCTCTTGCCTCTTTCTGCAGCTCACTCTCTTCTTTCTGTACCCCTCATGCCTCTTTCTACTCCTCACTCTTCTTTGTGCACCTCTCTTGCCTCTTTCTGCACCACTTTTGCCTCTTTCTGCACTTCTCATGCCTCTTTCTGTAGTTTTCAGGCTTTTTTTGCACTTCTCTTGCTTCTTTCTGCACCTCTCTTGCTTCTTTCTGCACTTCTATTGCCTCTTTTTGCACTTGTCCTGCCCATTTCTGCACTTCTCTTGCTTTTTTCTGCACTTCTCTTGCCTCTTTCTGTAGTTTTCTTGCTTCTTTTTGCACTTCTCTTGCTTCTTTCTGCACCTCTCTTGCTTCTTTCTGCACTTCTATTGCCTCTTTCCGCACTTGTCCTGCCCATTTCTGCACTTCTCTTGCTTCTTTCTGCACTTCTCTTGCTTCTTTCTGTACTTCTCTTGCCTCTTTCTGCACCCCTCTTGCCTCTTTCTGCACTTCCCTTACCTTTTTCTGCACTTCTCTTGCCTCTTTCTGCACTTCTCTAGTCTCTTTTTGCAACTCTCCTGCCTCTTTCTGCACATTTCTTCCTCTTGCTTCTTTCTGCACTTCTCTTGCTTCTTTCTGCACTTCTCTTGCCTCTTTCTGCACTTCTCTTATATCTTTGTTCACCTCTCTTGCTTCTTTCTATACTTCTCTTGCCTCTTTCTGCACTTCTGTTGCCTCTTTGTGCACTTCTCTTGCCTCTTTCTGCACCTCACTTGCCTCTTTATGTACCTCACTCTCTTCTTTCTGTAACTCTCTTGCCTCTTTCTGCACTTCTCTTGCCTCTTTCTGCCCTTCTCTTGCCTCTTTGTGTACCTCTCTTGCCTCATTCTGCACCTCACGTGCTTCTTTCTGCACTTCACTTGCCTCTTTCTGCACTGCTCTTTGCTCTTCTGTACATCTATTGCCTCTTTCTGCACCTCACTTGCCTCTTTCTGCACTTCTCTTGCCTCTTTCTGTACCTCATTCTCTTATTTCTGTAACCCTCCTGCCTCTTTCTGCACCTCTCTTGCCTCTTTCTGCACGTCTCTTGCCTCTTTCTGTACTTCTCTTCCCTCTTTGTGCACCTCACTCTCTTAGTTCTGTAACCCTCTTGCCTCTTTCTGCACCCCTCTTGCCTCTTTCGGCACCTCTCTTGCCTCTTTCTGCACTTCCCTTGCTCCTTTCTGCACTTTTCTTGCTTCTTTCTGCGCCTCTCTTGCCTCTTTCTGCACTTCTCTTGCCTCTTTCTGCACTTCTATTGCTTCTTTCTGAGCATCTTTTGCCTCTTTCTGTGCTACTCTTGCTTCTTCCGGCACCTCTGTTGCTTCTTTCTGCACCCCTCTTGCCTCTTTTTGCACCCGTCTTCCTTCTTTCTGCACCTCTCTTGCCTGTTTCTGCAACTTTCCTGCCTCTTTCTGCAGTTCTCTTGCCTCCTTCTGCTCCTCTGTTGCTTCTTTCTGCACTTCTCTTGCCTCTTTCTGCATCTCACTTGTCTGTTTCTGCACCTCTGTTGTTTCTTTCTCCACTGCTCTTGCTTCTTTCTGGACCTCTTTTGGCTGTTTCTGCAACTCTCTTGCTTCTTTCTGAACGTCTCTCGCCTCTTTATGCACACAAATGGGAAGTGCAAGCTGTCAAGTTTAAAGATCTGCATGCTCTCATGACTGAGGTATATGTGTACTTGTACATGTATTCTTAGATGTGTTATGCATCTGAAGATGGTAGCTTAAAAAGCGGGTAACATCTCCTATAGGTGGTCAAATCTTCTCAGTTCTGCTCTGTCATTCAGTTGCACAGGCAGACATGTTTTATGTATATATGTGTTATAGAGCCCCTCAAATATTCTTTTGAATACCCATGTGCCCTGTATTGTGAGCAGAAAGAAATGCATACACCTTTTTTGTACACAAATTTACAGAGTATGCTGTTTGAAACACAGGTATTCAAGGATTTGTATGTTTATTTTTATGCAACATGTCACTAGGTAAAAGCAGAGACACGCATGCATACCTTCACAAACTTGTTCAGACTTACAACAGTGGTATGCTTAGGATTGCTGTTTTATATTTGGTAGGCCTAACATTCTGAGCAATTGATTAACCTTCAAGAGAAAAGTGAGGTTTAAGACATCTTTGGAGAAGGATTAGTGATTAGGCTACTTTGTATGAGTATGTTGTAAGGTACAGTCAAAGTAGGCCTCTTTCTGCACCTCTGTTGGTTCTTTTTGCACATCTCTTCCTCTTTCTGGACTTCTGTTGCCTCTTTCTGCATTTCTCTTGCTTCTTTCTGCACCTTTCTTCCTCTTTCTGCAACTCTCTTGCCTCTTTCTGCATTTCTCTTGCTTCTTTCTGTGCCTTTCTTCCTCTTTCTGCACTTGTCCTACCTATGTAGGCATAGTTAGAAATTAGCATTTAAAAAACCTTAGAAATTCACTAAAAAACAGAGGTTTCAGGGACGTTATAGTTAGTATTAGAATTTTAAAAAAATAGAAATTCACTGAAAAAAACAGAGGTTTCAGGGACGTTATAGTTAGGAATTAGCATTTAAAAAACCTTAGAAATTCACTGAAAAAAACCCAGAGGTTTCAGGGACGTTATATTTAGGAATTAGCATTTAAAAAAACGCAGAAATTCACTGAAAAAAACACAGGTTTCAGGGACGATACAGTTAGGCTGACATTTCACTCGTACAAAACCAGAGAAATTTAGCTGTTATAGGTAGCTTAGCTAACTATAACTCGCGCCCCCGCAATGCACTGCTGATGATGTCACATATTACATCACTCATGACATGGTAAGTATCATCACTGATGACATCACTGATGACATCTCAAATACATCACTGATGAAATCACTGATGACACCATTCAGTGACTGTGAGTGTTTCTAACAAGTCAAAGAATTTTATATATATATATATATGCCAAGGTGTGCTCAAAGAATGACTGGGTGTATGAGTGTCTGTGTGGATGATATGTTGGGTGCGTGACTGACTATATGAGTGAGTGATTAAACGTGTCTTAGTCAATGTGTGGGTGAGTGACTAATATGTGTAAATGTGTGTATCAGTCTGTGAGTTGGTGTGTAAGTGGCTGCATGGGTTGGTGAGTAGGTATATGAGTGTGTATATGGGTTATTTATTAGTTGTCTTAGTACCTGTATGGGTGCCTGAGTGTCTGTGTGGGTGGGTGAGGGGTTGTGTGACTCCCTGCATGGATGTATGAGTGGGTGTATCCCTGGGTGTATGGGTTCATGAGTGCATCTGCGAGGGACGGTATGGTTGAGTGTGTGTATGGCTTTGTTGGTGAGTGTATGGATGTCTCAGTGGTATATGGGTAAGTAACTGCATATGTGAAAGGCATTATATGTGAGTGTTTGGGTATATAAGTGACTGTATGTGTGAGTGAGTGAGTGTGAGAGTGGCAATATGGTTGAGTGTGTCCTTGTGTCAGTGATCGTATAAGAGAGTAAGGATGTGTTAGTATATGTATGAATAAGTGAAGCAGTGTGTGTATAACTGTATAGGTGATTAAATGTCAATGTGATTGATTCTTTGCATGACTGACTAGGTGTGTGAGTAACTCTATAGGTGACTGGCAGTGTGTGAGTGTCTGTATGGGTATATGATTGCATATATCAGTGACTGTAGAGATGAGTGATTGCATGAATGAGTGACTGTATGGGTGAGTGAGTTGATGTGTGTACACCTATGATTGAGTGAGTGGGTATATACTAACTGGTATTGGTGCGTCTATGGTTTCGAGAATGGTAGTCTATATTTTAGAGTGGGTGTATCAAAGGTTATTTTAGGGAGTGAAGAGGTGCATCAGATATTAAGTGGATGATGTCATCAGTGATGTCATTTGAGATGTCATCAGTGATGTCACTGACCATGTCATGAGTGATGTAATATGTGATGTCATCAGCAGTGCATTGCGAGGGCCAGTTATAGTTAGCTGAGCTAACTATAACTGCTGAATTTCTCTGGTTTTGTACGAGTGAAATGTCAGCCTAACTATAATGTCACTGTAACCTTTGTTTTTTTCAGTGAATTTCTAAGGTTTTTTAAATGGCAATTCCTAACTATAACGTCCCTGTAACCTTTTGTTTTTTCAGTGAATCTCTAAGGTTTTTTTAAATGGTAATTTTAAACTATGACATGATTCTAACCTTTGCTTTTTTCTCCAAACATATATATATATATATATATATATATATATATATATATATATATATGTATATATATTACGTCTCACAAGTTACCTTTAGCAGAATGCACTCCCAACAAGTCTTTCAAAGCACAGGGACAACTACGGTGAAAGGCAGGTAAGAAATAACTGCATGCCTCGCCTGACGCGTTTCAGAGTAATCTCCTTCCTCAGAGGCAGCATGCATAGCCATGTTTGTTTCGTAGTTTCTCCAACTGAAATACGCCCTCATTATATATCCTGCCCAGAAGGGCCTCTATATTGCATCACGGGAGTTGGAGTCCAATAAAAACCCTCGTGGGTCCGAAATCATAAACACGCTAATATTTTTTTAAGCAGCATACCTTCTTTTATTTAGCATAACTGCGCAATCATCAAAATTGTCCCAAAAACATAAAGCGCAGCTTGTTGTTCCAACGTAGCGCCTTCAATAGCACGCCACAGGACTTGCACTGGATCCTGCAATGGTGCATTCCTCGACCTGGCTGGCCGTATATATTCCGTCTCACAAGTTGCCTTTAGCAGAATGCACTCCCAACAAGTCTTTCAAAGCACAGGGACAACTACGGTGAAAGGCAGGTAAGAAATAACTGCATGCCTCGCCTGACGCGTTTCAGAGTAATCTCCTTCCTCAGAGGCAGCATGCATAGCCATGTTTGTTTTGTAGTTTCTCCAACTGAAATACGCCCTCATTATACTTAACAAACATGGCTATGCATGCTGCCTCTGAGGAAGGAGATTACTCTGAAACGCGTCAGGCGAGGCATGCAGTTATTTCTTACCTGCCTTTCACCGTAGTTGTCCCTGTGCTTTGAAAGACTTGTTGGGAGTGCATTCTGCTAAAGGCAACTTATGAGACGGAATATATATATATATATATATATATATATATATATATATATATATATATATATATGTGAATAAATCCTGTTCTTTAGAACAATAGGATTCGCGTACCCGATGCGGATAGCCCCTTTGGGTTTGCATACCTAAAATATTTTAATTTGATTAAAATACATAAAAATAGAATTGTAATGTACTATTTAATGGAAGTTGTTTAGTAGTATGGTTCTTAAAGTCATTTTAGTATATATGTAAAATAGTTTTAAAATATTTTTACAACTTTTTTGGGAGCCGTGACCCTGTTATGCACCGTGTTGTAACTTCCTTACGGATTTGCGATGTCTACGCGGCTCTGCATAGTTTTAATATTGTGGAATATATATTTAAAGGTTTTTAATATTGAATTTTAGGGAACAGGTTTACTATCAAAGCACTAAACTTCGATAATTATTAGTAGAATTATTTAAAAATAGTTTTTAATAGTTATTGCGGAGCCGCGAAACCATCGCATACCTTGCTGTTATTTCCAGGTGAGCGGTGTGTACGCAAATCCAGTGTGATATTTACAAGCATCATATATGCAAATGTACAACTTAAATGTGTCTTACAGATTTACAAATTTGTTGTGAAAGTGTAAAAAAGAACACTTTTATAGAAGAAACTTAGTTTTAACAACTACTTAATATATTTCACTGGTGCGCGACGTGAAGGCGATGACAACACGAGCCCGTTGCGACTTCATGTGACATAAACAAAGAGACTTGATTGGTTCAGAAAGCTTTCTATCCTTAAAGAGGGAGGATCCAACCCCTTTTTTCTGCATTTGGGTGTGTCACTACAGGTTCACACTTTCTGTATTTGGACTTACTATTTTGAGTTTTTCTTGGTGTTTTGCATTCGTTTTTGAAAGAAAAGATGGCATCTGGAGGAGGAGAGAGTGCAGAGGTGTTTGAAAACATGGATGAGCAAGACTAGCTTTAAAAAAATAAAAGGTGAGTATTGTCTGGACTTTTTTATAATCCCTGAAGGGGAAAAAAAGTTAATGCCGGGAAAGTCACCTGTTCGCTTTGTTGGAAAATACTTTCCAGAGGGTCAGAGCAAAAATACTCCTGTGAAACTTCATCTATGATGAAGCACCTTCAAACCATCCATCCCACTGGATTTGCAAGAGAGCAGTGTGCTAGAGAGAAGAGAGAACAAGCTCAACGTCGCAAATTAGAAGCTAGTACTTCATCTGGTGGAGTACTTAGTTCACCACAACCGGAGACATATCCTGAGTTGGTTGATGCAGGGATACATTGCTGCAAATGCTCAACTATCTTGTGTGTTGGAGAGCAGTCTATCTCAGCTGTTATAACACTTATCAAGAATCACAAGTGTTAGTTTTGTTTTGTACTTGAATTTTTTCCACAGTGTGAAGAAACATTGTCTAAAAGGTTTTTTTCCAAAAATTAAAAAAAACACCCCAAAAATCCAAAAGAGTTAAAAAAAAGGTTTTTCTGGAACCGCCTATTAAGGTTAAAGATAGAAATTATTTTTGTTATATATATATGTTAGTAGTGGTAAAAGCATTCTTTGTCCTATATTTTCATAAGTAGTGAATGGATTTTTGCATGGGTAGTGCCTCGGTAAATGGATGAGTACATGGGTGTAATGTCTGAGTGATTGAATAAGTACACTGATAGTGGCTCTGTGATTGGGTGAGTGCACAGATAGTGCAGGAGTGATTGGATGAGTGCATGGGTAGTGATTAGGTGATTGGACAAGTGCATAGTTAGTGCCCGAGTGAATGGATGAGTGCAAATGTAGTGACTGGGTGATTGGATGTATGCATAGGTAGCACCTGTGTGAAAGGAAGAGTGCATGGGTAGTCCCTGAGTGAATGGATAAGTGCAAGGGTAGTGCCTGAGTGAATGGATGAGTGCATGGGTAGTGCCTGGCTAAATGAATGAGTGCAATGGCAGTGTATGAGCAAATGGATGAGTACATGACTTATGTCTGGGTGATTGCATGGTTGCATAGGTAGTGTCTGGGTCATTTGATGAGTGCATGGACAGTGCCTGAGTGAATATATCACTGCATGAGTATAGCTTGAGTGAATGGATGAGTGCATGGGTAGTGCCTGAGTGAATGGATTAGTGTATGAGTAGTGCCTTGGTGATTGGATAAGTGCATGGATTGTGCCTGAGTGAATGGATGAGGACATGAGTACTGCCTAAGGGAATGGATGAGTACAAGGATAGTGCCTGGGTGACTGGAAAAGTGCATGGATACTGTGTGAGTGAATGGATGAGATTATGGGTAGTACCTGAGTGAATGTATGAGTGCATGAGTTGTGCGTGAGTGAATGGATGAGTGCAATAGTACTGCCTGGGTTATTGGACAATGCATGGGCAGTGGCTTAATGAATGGATTAGTGATTGAGTAGTGCCTGAGTGATTTGGTGAGTGCATTGGTAGTGCATGAGTAAATGGATAAGTGCATGGGTACAGCCTGCATGATTGGATAAATGCATTAGTAGTGCCTGACTGAATGGATCACTGCATGAGGAGTGCCTGAGTGAATGGATGAGTGTATGTGTAGTGACTGGGTGATAGGATGAGTGCATGAGAAGTGTTTGAGTGAATAGATGAGTGTATGGATAGCCCCTGAGTGAATGGATTAGTGCATGTGTGGTGCCTTGGTGATTAGATAAGTGCATGGGTAGTGCCTGAGGGAATGGATGAGTACATAAGTACTGCCTGAGGGAATGGATGAGTGCAAGGATAGTACCTGGGTGACTGGAGAAGTACATAGGTACTGCATGAGTGACTGGATAATATTATGGGTAGTACCTGAGTGAATGTATGAGTACATGAGCAGTGCCTGAGTGAGTGGATGAGTGCAACGGTACTGCAGTGTTATTGGATAAATGCAGGGGTAGTGCCTGAGTGAATGGATTAGTGCATGAGTAGTGCCTGAGTGATTGGGTGAGTGCAATAGTAGTGCCTGAGTGAGTGGATCACTGCATGAGTAGTGCATGAGTGAATGGATGAGTATATGGGTAGTGGCTGGGTGATTTGATGAGTGGATGAGTAGTGCCTGAGTGAATGGATGAGTGCATGGGTAGTGCCTGAGTGAATTTATTAGTGCATGAGTAGTGTCTGAACCATTGGAGGAGTGCATGGGTAGTGCCTGAGTGAATGGATAAGTACATGAGTACTGCATGAGGGAATGGATGAGTGCAAGCATAGTGCCTGGGTGACTCAATAAGTGCATGGATACAGTGTAACTGGATAGATGAGATTATGGGTAGTACCTGAGTGAATGGATGAGGGCATTAGCAGTAGTCATCTTCTCTCATCCCATTGTTATTACTGTCAACATTTCTCTACACACTTAAATCAGTGTGCCAGTGACTTTTAGGTGTGATATGACACATATAAACGAGCCTATAAACACTAGACTACCTCTGTTTCATACTGCATGCTCTATAAATGTGTCTAAAAGAATGTGCATGGATAACCTTCTGTTTATTATACAGGGCACTGGGGTTTGAAGCTTTCTCTTTAACTGTTTTCAGAAGATCTGTATACAAAATAGATGTGTGGTTCTGGGACTGAAAGGTGAAATACAGCTCTCAATATTTGGTCAGGGGTATGATATACTCTTTAATTTTCAATTTATGATTATCGGCTACACCACATGTCTAACACTATATGTATAAGTACATAGATAGCTAAGACACAGTAGAGGTGAGACATTGAAATGTAATAGAATATGTTTTCCGTTCAAAGTACACACATTAGTTTCTACAACCTACTTTCAGTGCACCTTAGCAGAGAGTTATATGGACTAAGAAAGTGGTTAATAAACCTGGGTACATATTTTAAACGTCAGATTTGTTGACCAGTTTGATTAGTGAGACAGAGCTGACAGTGGCAGGTGTAACCTAAAAAGAACGCCCGCTAATATTACTATCAGCATCCCTCTAGAGATCTGAATGAGTGCGTCAGTCCTTTTAAGGAGTGATATACCACATGTAAAGTAGCTTGTAGGCATTAGAGTATCTCTGTTTTAGAGCGCATGCTTCAGAAATGTGTGTACAATAAGCACCACAGATCACTTTCTAGTTATTATAAAAGACAGTGGGGTATGAACACATATGTTCAAATGGTTACATGTAGACTACTTAGAAAAGAGATGTGTGGTTCTGGTTCTGAAAGATAAAGTAGCTCTGTCAATATTTAACAATGGTTATGATAGACAGTATAGTTTTCTACAGACATGCCTAACAGGAAACAGGTTAGAAATTAAATTTCGCCCAAATATGTTTTCAGTTTCTAGCACAGACATAACTATTGTGTACTTCCATTGTATGTTTGCAGAGATTTATATGAACTAGTATACAGGTTAGTACATAATATTAATAATAAATGTAGCTTGTAGAGCGCTCAGCTACCTCAACTGAGGTGTCCTGGCGCTAGAAGTGGAATTAGTGAGGGGGGTCGGGCGGGGCTTTAAGGCTGATTAAAAAGCCAGGTTTATAGCGCTTTTCTAAAAGCCTGTTCTGATTCCAGCATTCCAAAGCTTTGATGTATTAACCGCAAAGGATCTGCCAGCTTCCTTGGCTTTAAGAAAGCGCAGTCACAGGTGGTTTGATCTTAAGGCCCGATCCTGGTGATATATTTGCAATCTCTGCTTGAGGTAGCCTGGGCCCTGGTCTCTAATGGCTCTACAGGCCAAAGTAAGAGACAAACTCAATCCTCCTGATGACAGAAATCCAGTGGAGTTATCGCAAATGAGGGGTGATGTGATGTCGAAGGGGCACCTGCCGGATCAGTCTAGCTGCAGTGTTCTGAATTATCTGCAGCCTGCGGACAAGATATGGTGGTAGCCTCAGATACAGACTGTTGGCATAGTCCAGCTGTGAGGTCATTATGGCATGGACCGTAGTCCTCCTGCAGTCCTCCGACAGGAAATGTGAAAATTTCCTGATAGCTCTTAATTTTCATAAGCACAAGGAAAAATTGTTGCGCACCTGTGTCTTGAAAGAGAGGTACTTATCCAATTCAAGGAATACACCGGAGTAGGTGGTGGATTCAGCTCTGTGGGCCACCACAGACTAGAAGGTGGAAAGGCTGCCTGACTGAAAAACAAGACTTATGTCTTCTCGGCATTGAGCTTTAAACAATTCTCATTCATCCAGACTGAGATGTTTTACAGGCATTTCTTAAAGTTGTGAAAGGCTGCCTCCGAGTTTTCCTTAAAAGAGAAAACCAGCTGAGTATCATCAGCATAGGAGACTACCCTCACACCCCATGCCTCAACAAGGGTAGCCAGTGGGGCAAGGTAGACATTGACTAGCAGCTGGCTTAACGCCGATCCCTGGGGTACCCCACAGACAAGGGGTTTCTGAGAGGAGACATAAGGCTGCAAAAACACCTGCTGCGAGCGATTCTCCAGGAACGACGGAAGCCAGGACAAGGCTATTCCCCGCACACCTACTTGTCTTAATCTCCTGAACAAAATCGGGTGGGCGACAGTATCGAAAGCTGCGGACAGGTCAAGTAAAACCAGCATCGCAGAGGCGCTCTGGTCCATAGACTCGTGTACTGTTTCTGAGACTTCATGAAGCGCAGTCTCCATGCTGTACCCAGCTCTGAAACCTGATTGCGAGTCATGTAAGTGACCATTAGTTTCTAGGAATTCTGCCAGCTGCTTCTGGACTGCCTTCTCCACAATTTTCGGTGGTGCTGGCAGAAGGGAAATAGGTCTAAAGTTCTTGAGCTCCCCTGGGTCGGCCCCTGGTTTCTTTAATGAAGGCAGCAAGAATTATTGTGTCCAGGCACCTGGGTAAATACCAGATTTCAGGGAGGAGTTCCAAATTTGGTTCAGAAACGGACAAGAATCTCCAGGAGAGCCCAACTTACACTTGGAAAGCTCCTTGAGTGACTCCTCAGAAGACAGCAGGCGGAATTCTGAAAAGGTGCCAGGAGCGTCTGGAGATAGAATTGGCAAGTGGGAGGGGGGATGAGCTTTTAAGGGGAAGGCAGAATAGATCTTTTGGATCTTTCCCTCTTAGTAATCTGACAAGCCTGAGCAAAGAGTAGGGGAGGACACAAACATACTATCCAAAGCTGTAGGATTGGTAAAACTTTTGACAATTTTAAAGATTTCTTTGGCCAAGTTCTCTGAGTTGTTGATTTGGTTTGTAAAGTATTCCCTCATCCTGCAGTGCTTCAGCCTATGAAATCTTTTTAAGGCCTCTTTGTAGAGGCATTTAGCTGCCGAGTCATAGAACTTTCTCCAGGACCGTTTTAATTTCTTACAGAGGCTCTTCTCTGTTCTTAGTTACGTGGAAAACCAGGAGTTTGAGGGTTTTGGTCTGGTAGAAGTAACCAGCCTGGATGGGGTGACTGTGTCTAAGACAGTTGTGACCCAACGGTTAAAGCTGGAAGAATTATTGTCTGGGTCACCAGTCAGCTGAGGTATAGGTTCTTGAAGTGCTGGCCCGATGACCGCTGGGGTGACCTTTCTCCAGTTTCCTTTCCTGTCAGTAGTACATGTAGTACATGTGACATTATCTTTTTAAACCTCACTTTTCTTCACCAGTTTAATTAGAGACTCAGAGCTTGCAATGTCAGGCCTAAGCCAAAATGAAAGACTAAGTCCTATTACGCTACTTTTGGAAGTGTCGTCATCTTTCTAAAGACATCAATGAATATGCAATCACCTTTTAGGGGTGAGATAACAACTATAAAGTAGCCATCAAATACCTCTGTTTCACACCACATGCTCTATAAATGTGTGCAATAGAAGCTGTATGCACCAGTTTCTGCTCATTATACAAGACAGTTCGGTATGAAGCTGTGTGTTCAAATGATTGTGTGAGCCCTGCCTAGCTAACAGATTTGTGGTTTTAAGACTGAATGCTGACATAGCTGTGAGAAAATTTGTACAAGGGAATGATACACTGTATCGTTTTTAAGTTAGGGTGATCAGCTGAACGACACATGTGAGACTACCGCTGTTTCACATCAAATCCTCAGTAAATATGTGCAGAAGAAACCGGTCGTATCACTTTCTGTTTATTATACAGGGCAGCTAGGGATCAAGCTGTGTGTTCAAGTAGTTTCATGAGGCCTGCGTAAGCAAAACAGATCTGTTTTCTGCGATTGCTATAAAGAAAAAAAGAAAGATAAATATATAAACACGTTTTGTTAAAAAAAATCAATATTACATTTTTTTTTAATCACATTGATTTATAATCAGATACCAGTATCAGTTTCCCTTTTTACTGTTCGCAGATTTCATATAATTTCACCATACATGGTCGTTTGAATGTGGCATCATCATTGAACAGTGGAAAACAAACAACCGAATGGACTGTATAAAAAAAAAGTGCATAATATATTATAAATATGTATATCTATGCTTTATACTCACTACAATTTCTTAATTACTTGTTTCACCTATATTAACTCTACTACTTAACATAAATAGATTTTAAAACATTAAGTATTGCTATTATACCTGGTACAGTACTGAAAATAAATATATATTCTGCTTGCTTTTTCAAGTTAATCTTCAACATTTTATATCCATAGTCAAACTAATAATGTAAACACTAATTATAAATGCTGGTTGAATCCAATCCATTGTGTTTTTTAACGACATCACCCCCCAACAGGCCGAAGGATGTTCTTAAAACTTTGGCTGCAGAAATAACATATAGGAATTAGCTAGCTGAGAAGGCAACCTAGCTTTGAATTTCAGGTTGGTATCATTACAATGTGTCCATCCGCTGTTAAATTTCAAAAACACAGTATAGTGACCAGATGTTATTGTAGCTCCTTCATGAAAAACAATAGCCAGTGTTGTATAAGTTCTTCCTGAAATAGATATTAGACCTGCTTTGAAGCTTGTAATTTCTGTTTGTAATTTTGTACCATCTGATCTACAACGTTGTAGCATTGAAATTAGATATTTTCAAATCTTTGCATGTGCAATGTAGACAACATGTCTGATCTAAAATTTGAACATGTCATATTTTGATTCGCTGTTTTAATCAAATTGTTAAAAGACACAGTTTTGCAGTCTGGTATTGTTAAATATAGGAATTGTTCTGTTTGTATTTCAGTGGTAGACGTAAATGAACAATCTTCACATTTGTAACTTCATCCAAATAAGTTATCAATATTTATTCCTTCGACTTCTAATACTTCAAGCATGACCATTATAAATTCTTGTGCATCTTGTTGTATGTTGAGAATAAACGTCACTGATCCACTACATGTATCCAAAAGATGCTGAATACCAGAAACAGTATGTATCTTACTTCCATCAGTAAGCAACTGTTTAAATAAATGATGTAGTGCAGAACAGAATCTCTTTTCATGGTTTTCTATGATTTCATTAAGAAGATGTGGTAAATGAAAGATAACATTGAGGACTACATTAGCATAACAGTTGATACCTGAACTGTTTTCTAACTGGTATCCTACAATATCACCATCAGTTTCCAGTTTTTTTCTTTACGCGTTAAACTTTCTCTTCAATGCTTTTCTTATCTTGAACTTCTCTGGAATGTTTCATATATTTCCGTTTTGGACATAACATATGTTTCTCATATATTGGGTATTCACCTAAATAGGGAGCATACATTCTTCTTAAGCGACTGTATTCTCTTACACAATTTGCATCAGCATTAACCTTTTTCTCATCAAATTCTATCAAATACAAACCGGACAATGTTCTTACTTGAGACAATGCAACATATGCCATTCCCTATTTGAACACAGTACTTCAAATATTTACAAAAGCTCTGTCTATACTTAAACCTTGAGATTTGTGAATAGTTACTGCACATGCTAGAGACATAGGAAACTGTTGTCTTTGAACATACAAGGCCTTTACAAGGTAAAAACGTACAACAGAACGTCAAATCTGTCTTACTTCATTATTCTGGTCAAATTTTACAATCAAAAATTCTATTCCATCTCTATTTTAAAAATTTACAAAATCATTAACGTTTCCCATTGTTCCATTTACTAATCTTCCTCTACATTCAAATTACTATGCAAAATCACTTTTCTAATCTTGCAGTTTTAGATACAGACTTTTCCAAAGAATCCAATTTAGCCTTTTGTTTTTCAGTAAGTAGAATTATTACTCCCTGGTGTTCCATTTTGTCAATAGCATTAATTTCCAGAATTTGTTGTTTTTCCATTTTCAGTAGTTGTTCATTAAACGTAGAACACTCTTGCAGTGTAGGCATTAGACAAACTATGGATTTGTTTTCTACAAGCATATTGTACATTAGGTCTGCTGTTTTTTTTTCAGATATAAACAAATTCCTTATTAGCCGACTTTATAAAGCTTCTTTGCCATTTTTTGTCAACATGCCAATTCTTCTGGCTTTAAGAATATTTCCATAATCTTCATCAGCGTTTTTCTTTTCCCAATAACTTTGGCGCCGGTTGACGAATCTTTGCGAAATTTTCAAAACTAGGGCGACCGCCAGTAGGTAATATATATATATATATATATATATATATATATATATATATATATATATATATACCTACTGGCGGTCGCCAGTAGGTAGTTATAGTTAGGACCTCGTTTCTATTCAAACAGCGTTTTTTCTTTTCCCAATAACTTTGGTGCCGGTTGACGAATCTTCGCGAAATTTTCAAAACTAGTGGCCCGCTCCGGTCAGCTCCTGTCTTAAAAGTTTTGGGGTGATTCATCAAGCGGGGGCCGAGAAAAAAGGGGGGTCCCAAAACGCGTTTTCTCCATGTTAATTTCCATAGGAAACTGTAGACAAAGCTACAGCCCGAACTGCTGAACGGAATTACACCAAATTTGGCAAAAAGGTAGGTCTTGGTTCAGAAAGAGCCCTTCTTTTAAACGGTGTAAATCCGTTCAGTAGTTCCTGAGAAATTAGAAAAAGAAAAAGTATCGATATCTGAGCACCGAGGAGGGTTCGCGAACCCTCCCGGGCACGAGCTTCACTCTGATTGGCTGCCAACAGTCCAAACCAGGAACTGTTGGCAGCCATTTTGTGACTCGGTTACAAGAAAAGGGGCAGGGTAGGAACACCCTGACCCCCTAGGCCTGCTCAGGGGGATCCACAAGGACCCCCAGGGCCCCCCTAATTTTTTTTAATAAAACAATTTTGCTGGGTGCGCGATTCCTGCCGTGAAAATAATAAAAATTAAGCGCGGGTGGGCCAGGTCCCGGGGGCAGTCAGCAAATAATTTGCGGGGGCCCGCGGGGGCTGCCCACAGCCCCAGGGACCGCCACCTCCCCAAAGTTTGGAGTCACAACCTGAGCACGGTGCTCAGCATGGCCCCCAAGTGTGAACACAATGGGTGTGCGGCTCTCAGCGCGGCTCCTAGTGTGAATGCGATGGGTGCATGGCTCCCAGCACGGCCCCCTAGTGTGAACGCAAAGGGTGCATGGCTCCCAGCACGGCCCCCTAGTGTGAACGCAATGGGTGCACGGTTTCTAAAGTCGCGATGGGTGCGCGACTTCCAGCAAAAATAATTAAGATTTTTTTTTTATGTTTGGTTATATGTTGGGTTATTAGGTGGCTCTAAAAAGAGCCCTTGTTTTCATTGGGAGATTGTTGTAGCTACATGTAAGTGCGGATGCAGAGCTTCAGGTTGTTGAGAAACACTCTGTTGCCTTGATCAGTGAAGTGTACTCCATCACTTCTGTAGATGCCATCCAAATGGAAACGTAGATTGTTGTTATAGATGGAGCCCATCCTATGGTCTCTGAGATAAGCTGAAACAGCTTTATTGACATTTTTCCCAGCTTTCTCAATCTGAGGAGAAAATTGATTGGACCATTTCCATTTCTGTCTTTGACATATGTTAGAGTATACAAAGACAGTTTGGGGGAAAAGCAACATCAATTCTGCAAAGGTGTCCTTCATTAGCATTTCCAGACCTACTCCAGTCAATGTGCCTAGGTCATTGCCACCACAGTGCACAATCATGAGGTCAGGGGTTGGAGGTGCAAAAGGTTTTAACCAAAGGCATTAATTGATGCCACTTTAATCCTCTCTGTCCAATCCATTTAATGTCCACATTTTTCAAAGCTAGGTTTTTGTCAATACCTCTGTGTTCAGCATACCTTTTGCACCAGAAAACATAGCTGTGCCCAACAATCCACACAGAAAGCATCTTGAAGGGATGTCTGTAGGTAATCAAAAGATGTCTGTAGCTGAGGTAGTCAGTTGGTAGAATGAGAGGTATCTAAAATGGTGGAGAAGATGCTGTTTTTAAGAAAGTAGAGAATTGATTGGTTGTTTAAGAACATTGTACATTTAAAAATAGGGTGCATTTTACTTTGTTTAAAAAGCAAGTTTCCTATTGGTCAGTAAAAAATGTTTGAAAGGTATAGTAGAAAGGATAAGGTCATGTTTTGTAAAGCCAACCCCCCTTGCTGTTTCCATTTGCAACATTGTGTGGTGAACTTGAAAATATGGTGAACTTGTGACCTGTCAGTTAAGTTGAATGTTCCATGACCTGTTACTATGGAAACTGGCATTAAGCAGAAGGGGTGAAGAAGTCAGTTGATAAGGGTTATTATCTGTAACCAATGGAAATGTGTTTTACAATTCGAAAAACTCTGGGAAGCAATGCTATTTGTTGCTTATGTGTATTTGTATGGAGAAAGAGAGGGAAACCTTGCCATTACTGGTTTTACCTTGCTGAGTCTGGTGCATTATATTGATTGTGTGTAAAAGAAAAACCTGTCAGAGTTTGTGAGATTTTTCATTCAACACATTTGTTTGCAATGTGAGTTAAAAATGTGTGAGGTTTATTTAAAAAAAATTGACATTATTCTAAAACTGTGTTGTTTGAAATATATTATTAAATGTAGAGATGTATATTGGAATTTGTTTCATTGTACTTAAATGTTGTTTAAAAAAGAGTCTGTACAGTAATATGTGTATTTATTAAGATGATTATTGATGTTATTAATTAGCTTCTTTTTTAAGTCTATACAAAGGTATAATTGAATGATGGCGCATATTTTTAGATAGTTGGTTGAAGATGCAGCACAAATGTGTAGTTTGAAAGATGTTGATATAAGGTGTAGTTTATTATGCTTTATTTTTTGTTGTCTCTACAAAGGTATAGCTGAATGATACTGCATAATTATAGATAGTTTCGTAAAGATGCAGCACAACTGTGCTGTTTGAAAGATGATCATATAAGGTGTTAATAATTAGGATTCTTTTATTAGTTTGTACAAAGGTAAAGTTAAATTATGCCACATATTTTAAGATTGAATGGTGAAATAAGGTGCTGTTAATTAGGCTTCTTTTTGTAGTCTGAGCAAAGGTATAGTTAAATGATGCCATATAATTTTAGATACAAAGGTGAAGATGTAGAATAAAAGTGTGGTTTTAAAAATGCTCTTTAAAGATGTTGTGAATTAGCCTTCTTTCTTAAGTCTGTTGAGAGGTATAGTTCAATGATGTCACATATTTGTAGATAGGATGGTCAAGAGGTAGCTCAAATGTAAACCACCACATATTACCCTTGCAGGCATGTTGTACTTATCTCCTTAATTAGATAGTATGTAATGACTCATCTATGTGTTCTGCTTGTATTTATACAGTTATATGTATGCTTAGTGAACTATTGAGAGGTGCCTGACTGATTAGAGGAGTGCAAAGGTAGTGAGTAGGTGATTTTAAAGCTACATGAGTAATGATTGACTGATTCCATATTCTGCAACCACCCAGTTAGTATCCAAGCACTCTTGAAATCACTCCGCCACTACACAAACACTTATGAAATCACTGAGGCACTACCCATGCACTCTCCCAATCAGCCAAGCACTACCCATGTAGTCATGCAATAAACCAAGCACCTATAAATTCACCATGCACTCTCCTTGCAGTACTCTAATCATTTAGTCAGTAACCATGTACTCATGTAATGACCCATGCACTAACACATACACTGCTACAATCCCCTGTGCACTACCCATGCAGTCCACTAACCACCTATACACTGCTCATTCGCTCCTTCATTTCCCCAGGTAGTACCCATGCAGTCCAGCAATCACCCTGTCACTGCCCATGCACTCCTCCAATCACCTAGCCAGTACTAGGTACTTATCCAATCACTCCGCAAATTACCAACTACTTATAAATTCACCATGCACTCTCCTTGCAGTACTCTAATCATTCACTCAGTACCCATGTACTCATGCAATGACCCAGACACTAACACATGCACTGCTACAATCCCCTGTGCACTACCCATGCAGTCCTCTAACCACCTACACACTGCTCATTCGCTCCTTCAATTCCCCAGGTAGTACCCATGCAGTACAGCAATCACCCTGTCACTACCCATGCACTACTCCAATCACCCAGCCAGTACCATGTACTTATCCAATCAATCTGCCAACTCCCAAGCACTTATAAATTTACCATGCACTCTCCTTGTAGTACTCTAATCATTCAGTCAGTAGCCATGTACTCATGCAATGACCCAGGCACTAACACATGCACTGCTGCAATCCCCTGTGCACTACCCATGCAGTCCTCTAATCACCTACACACTGCTCATTCGCACCTTCAATTCCCCAGGTAGTACCCATGCAGTCCAGCAATCACCCTGTCACTCCCCATGCACTCCTCCAATCACCCAGCCAGTACTAGGTACTTTTCCAATCACTCCGCCAATACCCAAGCACTTATAAATTCACCATGCACTCTCCTTGCAGTGCTCTAATCATTGAGTCAGTACCCATGTACTCATGCAATGACCCAGGCACTAACACATGCACTGCTACAATCCCCCGTGCACTACCCATGCAGTCCTCTAACCACCTACACAATACTCATTCGCTCCTTCAATTACCCAGGTAGTACCCATGCAGACCAGCAATCACCCTGTCACTACCCATGCACTACTCCAATCACCCAGCCAGTACCATGTACTTATCCAATCACACCGCCATTACCCAAGCACTTATAAATTCACCATGCACTCTCCTTGCAGTACTCTAATCATCCAGTCAGTACCCACGTTCTGATGCAACGACCCAGGCACTAACACTTGCACTGCTACAATCACCTGTGCACTACCCATGCAGTCCTCTAACCACCTACACACTACTCATTCGCTCCTTCAATTCCCCAGGTAGTACCCATGCAGTCCAGCAATCACCTTGTCACTCCCCATGCACTCTTCCAATCACCCAGCCAGTACTAGGTATGTATCCTATCACTCCGCCAATTCCCAAGCACTATTAGATTTACCATGCACTCTCCTTGTAGTACTCTAATCATTCAGTCAGTACCCATGTACTCATGCAATGACCCAGGCACTAACACATGTACTGCTACAATGCCCTGTGCACTACCCTTGCAGTCCTCTAACCACCTATACACTACTCATTCACTCTTTCAATTACCCAGGTAGTACCCATGCAGTCCAGCAATCACCCTCTCACTCCCCATGCACTCCTCCAATCACCCAGCCAGTACCATGTACTTATCCAATCACTCTGCCAATACCCAAGCACTTGCAAATTCAACACGCACTGTCCTTGCAGTAATCTAATCATCCCGTCAGTCCCCATGTACTCATACAATGACCCAGGCACTAACACTTGCACTGCTACAATCACCTGTGCACTACCCATGCAGTCCTCTAACCACCAACACACTACCCATTCGCTTCTTCAATTACTCAGGTAGTACCCTTGCAGTCCAGCAATCACCCTCTCACTCCCCATGCACTCCTCCAATCACCCAGCCAGTACCATGTACTTATCCAATCACTCCGCCAATACCCAAGCACTTGCAAATTCACCACGCACTCTCCTTGCAATACTCTAATCATCCAGTCAGTACCCACATTCTCATGCAATGACCCAGGCACTAACACTTGCACTGCTACAATCACCTGTGCACTACCCATGCAGTCCTCTAACCACCAACACACTACTCATTAGCTTCATCAATTACTCAGGTAGTACCCATGCAGTCCAGAAATCACCCTATCACTCCCCATGGACTCCTCCTATCACTCAGCCAGTACCATGTGCTTATCCAATCACTGCACCAATATCCAAGCACTTGCAAATTCACCATGCACTCTCCTTGCAGTACTCTAATCATCCAGTCAGTACCCATGTACTCATACAATGAACCAGGCACTAACACATGCACTGCTACAATCCCCTGTGCACTACCCATGCAGTCTTCTAACCACCTACACACTACTCATTCACACCTTCAATTACCCAGGTAGTACCCATGCAGTCCAGCTATCACCCTGTCACTCCCCAAGCACTCCTCCAACTACCCAGCCAGTACTAGGTACTTATCCAATCACTCCGCCAATACCCAAGCACTTATAAATTCACCATGCACTCTCCTTGCAGTGCTCTAATCATTGAGTCAGTACCCATGTACTCATGCAATGACCCAGGCACTAACACATGCAATGCTACAATCCCCCGTGCACTACCCATGCAGTCCTCTAACCACCTACACAATACTCATTCGCTCCTTCAATTACCCAGGTAGTACCCATGCAGACCAGCAATCACCCTGTCACTACCCATGCACTACTCCAATCACCCAGCCAGTACCATGTACTTATCCAATCACACCGCCATTACCCAAGCACTTATAAATTCACCATGCACTCTCCTTGCAGTACTCTAATCATCCAGTCAGTACCCACGTTCTGATGCAACGACCCAGGCACTAACACTTGCACTGCTACAATGACCTGTGCACTACCCATGCAGTCCTCTAACCACCTACACTACTCATTCGCTCCTTCAATTCCCCAGGTAGTACCCATGCAGTCCAGCAATCACCCTGTCACTCCCCATGCTCTCTTCCAATCACCCAGCCAGTACTAGGTATGTATCCTATCACTCCGCCGATTCCCAAGCACTATTAGATTTACCATGCACTCTCCTTGTAGTACTCTAATCATTCAGTCAGTACCCATGTACTCATGCAATGACCCAGGCACTAACACATGTACTGCTACAATGCCCTGTGCACTACCCTTGCAGTCCTCTAACCACCTATACACTACTCATTCACTCTTTCAATTACCCAGGTAGTACCCATGCAGTCCAGCAATCACCCTCTCACTCCCCATGCACTCCTCCAATCACCCAGCCAGTACCATGTACTTATCCAATCACTCTGCCAATACCCAAGCACTTGCAAATTTACCACGCACTCTCCTTGCAGTACTCTAATCATCCCGTCAGTCCTCATGTGCTCATACATTGACCCAGGCACTAACACATGCACTGCTACAATCCCCTGTGCACTACCCATGCAGTCCTCTAACCACCTACACACTACTCATTCACACCTTCAATTACCCAGGTAGTACCCATGCAGTCCAGCAATCACCCTCTCACTCCCCATGCACTCCTCCAATCACCCAGCCAGTACCATGTACTTATCCAATCACTCCGCCAATACCCAAGCACTTGCAAATTCACCACGCACTCTCCTTGCAGTACTCTAATCATCTAGTCAGTACCCACGTTCTCATGCAACGACCCAGGCACTAACACTTGCACTGCTACAATCACCTGTGCACTACCCATGCAGTCCTCTAACCACCAACACACTACCCATTCGCTTCTTCAATTACTCAGGTAGTACCCATGCAGTCCAGCAATCACCCTCTCAGTCCCCATGCACTCCTCCAATCACCCAGCCAGTACCATGTACTTATCCAATCACTCCGCCAATACCCAAGCACTTGCAAATTCACCATGCACTCTCCTTGCAATACTCTAATCATACAGTCAGTACCCACGTTCTCATGCAATGACCCAGGCACTAACACTTGCACTGCTACAATCACCTGTGCACTACCCATGCAGTCCTCTAACCACCAACACACTACTCATTCGCTTCATCAATTACTCAGGTAGTACCCATGCAGTCCAGCAATCACCCTCTCAGTCCCCATGCACTCCTCCAATCACCCAGCCAGTACCATGTACTTATCCTATCACTCCGCCAATACCCAAGCACTTGCAAATTCACCATGCACTCTCCTTGCAGTACTCTAATCATTCAGTCAGTACCCATGTACTCATGCAATGACCCAGGCACTAACACATACACTGCTGCAATCACCTGTGCACTACCCATGTACTTATGCAATAACTAAAGCATTACCCATGCACTGATACAATCACACATGCACTACCCATGCAATTCTACAATCACCTAGTTACTATCCAAGCACTCATAAAATCACTCCGCCACTAGTCAAGCACTTATAAATTCACTCAGGCATTACCAATTAAATCTCCCAATCACTTGAGTACTACCCATATACTCATGCAATAACCAAAGCATTACTCATGCACTTATGCAATCACACATGCAGTACCTTTGCACTTCTCTAATCACTCACACACTGTCCTTGCTCTCATGCAATCATTCAGGAATTTTTTCTTTTTTTAACCAATAGATGTGGTTCTGTAAGAACCGTTTTTTTTTTTTAACAATTTTAAATTATTTTTGTATTTTTTAAACCTTTTTTTCTTTTTTTGTGTGTTTTTGATTTTTTTAAACAATAAAAAAATGAAAACAGCAAACAAGCTGTTTAACAAAAAGCGACGAAAAGGACATTTTGGAGCACATTACAAAAAAAAAGTTAACATTTGTGTGCTTTGATGGCAGTTGTAATAACATCCGTACACTGCTCTGCAATGCACAGTTTGGCATCGCATTTTTTGCACACAATGGGCACTTCAAACAATTCAGGGATAATATTGGGCCTTGGAGCAGGTGGAACTTGTTGAGAGGAAGTCGAAGGGGCATTAGGGTCTTGCTGTGCCGCTTCAGTCACTTGTCTCCTTCTCTCTTCTCTTCTCTGGCCAAGTGTAGAGGATGGAGAGTTTCCAGATGTTTTCTCATACTAGAGGTCCCACATGAATATTTCTTGTCTGAGCCCCTAGACAAAATCCTCTCACAGATGGTGCAAGTCACCTTGTGAGCATTCACCTTCTTCTCGCCCTCCGGTACTGTTAAAAAGGCCCAGACAACACTCTCCTTTCTTTTCTTCACAGGCTCTACAATCTCCTCCTCCTCCAGATCCAACAGATCAATGTCTCCTTGTGCAGATGCCATGATGGATGTAAACAAAATCAAATAACACACAAAAAGTTCAAAAAAGTACAGAGCAGGTAACAACAGGTGTTGCCAGCAAGACAGCCAAATAATAAAATCAATATCACAAGGATAGATCCTCCCTCTTACAGAACGAAAAGGTTTTAAACCACTCAGATTCTTTCTTTTCCTGCTGACACGAAGTCACGTAGGGTGCGCGCACCCATCGCTTACGTATCGTGCACCCGTGAAATATTGTATACATAATTATAAACTATAAATAAATGTTTATACAATATTTTACAAAGGATATTAGTGAAAGTGTTTATACAAATCTGATATTTGAACTTTAAATAGTGAGATTTCACACTTTGAAAATACGCCGAAGTCGCGACCCGGGCGCGATCCCGGCGCGACGCCGGAAATACGTGCGGGGACGGGCTGCTTACGGTACGCGCATACGTCGCGCACACGTCCAATTTCATATCGTTAATATTATACTGAAAAAAATAGTTTCTAAAAAGTTTTCTAAATTAAATTAGTCAAACACTATAACCAAACAATGTATTGATAATTTCTTTAATACTATTTCATACTTTTTGAATTACCTAAAGTCGCGACCATGGCGTGATGCCGGCGCGACCCCGGTGCGACTTCTGAAATGTATGGTAGCGAGGTGCGCGCAGCCATCGTGTAGGGTGCGCGTACGGTGCGCGACTCCTATGAATTAATAAAAAAAAAACAATGAATATAGTTTTCCAACCTTTAATTTATTCTCAACTTTTGTTTAATATATAAATATATATGTAGTGAATAAAAAAACCATAGGATTGAGGCACATTATACTTAGAAATTCTCATTTAAAAAACCATTGAAATTCACTGAAAAAACCATAGGTTTCAGGTCCGTTATAGGTAGAAATTAGCATTTAAAAAACCATTGAAATTAACTGAAAAAACCATAGGTTTCAGGGACGTTATAGTTAGAAATTAGCATTAAAAAAAACCATTGAAATTCACTGAAAAAACCATAGGTTTCAGGGACGTTATAGTTAGAAATTAGCATTTAAAAAACCTTAGAAATTCACTGAAAAAACCGTAGGTTTCAGGCCCGTTATAGTTAGAAATTAGCATTTAAAAAACCTTAGAAATTCACTGAAAAAACCATAGGTTTCAGACCCGTTATAGTTAGTTGGACATTTCACTCGTACAAAACCAGAGAAATTTGGCCGTTATAGTTAGTGGAGGTAACTATAACTCGCGCCCACGCAATGCACTGCTGAAAACGTCACATATTACATCACTCATGACATGGTCAGTGACATCACTGATGACATCACTGTTGACATCTCAAATGACATCACTGCTGACATCACTGATGACATCATCCACGTGATAATCTGACGCACCTCCTCACACCCTAATATAACCTTTGATACACCCACTCTAAAATACAGACTACCATGTTCAAAACCATACACAACAATACCAATTACTACATACTCACTCACTCATTCCTAGGTCTACACACACATCCACTCATTCACCTATACAGTAACTCATACATGCAGTCACTCATCAATACAGCAGTATCATATGCACTCATATAACTATACATACACTCACACACCGCCACACATCCATAGACTTACTCACACACCTAGTCATTCATGCAAGGAATCAATCACACCCATTTACTCACCTATACAGTTATACACAGACCACCTCACTTATTTATACAAATACTAACACATACTTACTGTCTTATACAATCACTGATACAACCACACACTCATCCATACAGCCACTCTCACAATCACTCACTCTCCCATATAGTCATTTATATACTCCAACACTCACATATACTGCCTTTCACATATGTAGTTACTCACATATATACCACTGAGACATGCATTCACTCACCAACGCACCAATACACACACTCACCCACCCATACAGCCCTACACAGATACACTCTTGAACGCATACACCCAGTGAATCACCCACTCACACATCTATGTGCAGAGTCACACTCCCTGCCCACTCACACAGACACTCAGGCACCCATACAGATACTCAGACAACCAATCAATAACCCATATAGACACTCATATAGCTACTCACCAACCCATCCAACTGCTTATACACAAACTGACAGACTGATACAGACATTTACACAGTTTACTCACTAACCCATGCATTCAGTAAGACACGGTAAATCACTCACTTATACAGTCAGTCACGCACCTACTAAATCATCCATTCAGAGACTCATACACCCACTCATTTTTTAATACACCTTTACATATATATATATATATATGTAAAACATATTTAAACTTTAAAGAAACACACATTCACTGGATGATGTCATCAGTGATGCCATCAGTGATGTCATCAGTGATGTCCTCAATGATGTCATCAATGATGTCATCAGTGATGTTACTGACCATGTCATGAGTAATGTAATATGTGACGTCATCAGCAGTGCATTGCGGGGGCGTGAGTTATAGTTAACTCTACTAACTATAACGGCTGAATTTCTCTGGTTTTGTACGAGTGAAAGGTCCAACTAACTATAACGGGTCTGAAACCTATGGTTTTTTCAGTGAATTTCTAAGGTTTTTTAAATGCTAATTTCTAACTATAACACGCCTGAAACCTATGGTTTTTTCAGTGAATATATATGTATATATATATATACGCTCCGACTTTCAAAGGAAAGATGAGCACTCGCTGGGTTTCAGGATTCATGAATTTTATTCCAAGAACAGGCGCGTTTCAGTGGTTGCCTTTTTCAATGCTCGTTCAGATACAACACGTGTTTCCTGCAGATTCTCTTTTATATGGTGTTCAATCACCGTGTCAGTTCCGGTCTAGAGAGAAGAGAGGAGAGTTAGTGATGCACTATGCTATTCCAGGCGCCATCTTGCATGTATTATCAAAGTTTTTTCATGCGTCTCTGCCCTAAATGGGCTATCTCCTCCTTTAATCTGCAGCTCCACATATTAGTTTATATTATCAGTCTCCTTTGCCCCTCGCCCAAACCGCAAGGCAGCTTTTCATCAGCAAATAGCTACGCACAGGGATTGGTCCAATTACCTTTCCCCGAGATTTGAATAATCTCCGAACTTCATCGACGGGGACCTCCATGCACTCTTGCGGTGGTTCTGACAGTGTCTTTACATAAAACAGCTCCAAGTTCCACCAAGCACTTATAGAACTCTTCCTGGGCGGGAGCTACCGCATGAGAGGGTGGAACTCTTATAGTATGTATGCTCCAACTTCCAAAGGAAAGATGAGCACTCGCGGGGATTCAGGATTCATGAATTTTATTCCAAGAGCAGATGCGTTTCGGCAGTGAAAAAGGCAACCGCCGAAACATGTCTGCTCTTGGAATAAAATTCATGAATGTCATTTGAGATGTTATCAGTGATGTCATCAGTGATGTCACTGAGCATGTCATGATTGATGTAATATGTAACGTCATCAGCAGTGCATTGCGGGGGCGCGAGTTATAGTTAGCTCTACTAATTATAACAGCCAAATTTCTCTGGTTTTATGCAAGTGAAATGTCCAACTAACTATAACGTCCCTGAAACCTATGGTTTTTTCAGTGAATTTCAAAGGTTTTTTAAATGCTAATTTCTCACTATAACATAGCAGTCGCGTTTGCAGAGTGGTGGAGAAAGATGAGCATGGCCTCAGAACACCTGTTAGCAAACCCACTGTGTGGGATTTACTGGAGGTAACAGGAGGGGTAATTATCCCCCAACGTAACCTTGGGGGCCAACTACCCCTCCTATTACCTCCAGTAAGTCCCACACAGCAGGATTGCTAACTTCTCATACCAGGCCCCCTTCCCGTTTAAAAAAAAAAATAAAAATAAAAAGGGGTCAGGCCCTGGGGGATGGGGTCCCCAGGGCCCCAAAAATGCTAAAAGAAGGGGGCCCGCACAGCCCCCCTTCTAAAAAAAGATATTTAAAAAAAAGCTGGCATCTCGCCGGGGGCCCCACCCCCTCCCTGCACCACTCTGCAAACGCGCCCCCTGGTGCATTGTAAGTTGGGGAATTAATTCCCCTTGACTACTGAGGGTCCCTGGGGGCCAACTAGCCCACCAGGTACCTCCAGTAAGCGCCACAGAGTTGGATTGCAGAGAGGTGGTCCGAGGCCACGCCCCTTTTTACACCACTCTGAAAACGCGCCTCTTGGCGCACTGCTGGTGGGGTGATGAGGTCCTCTTTTGTCCTGAGGACCTCAGGACACAAGTGGACTTCATCCCCCGAGCAGCAGTGCACCACGAGTCGCGTTTGCAGTGTCGTGTAAAAAGGGGACGTGGCCTTTGAGCACTCTCAGCAATCTAGCTGTATGGGGCTTACTGGAGGTAACAGGAGGGCAAGTTGGCCCCCAGGGACCCTCAGGAGGAAAGGGGACTTCATCCCCCAACCAAGAGCGCACCAGGAGGCGCGTTTGCAGAGTGATGGAGGAAGGGGGCATGTCCTGTGTCCACCTCTCAGCAATCCCACTGTGTGGGGCTTACTGGAGGTAAGAGGTAGGCTAGTTGGCCCCTAAAGGACCCACAGCAGCGAAGGGGACTTCAATCCCCATCCAAGAGCGCACCAGGGAGCGCGTTTGCAGAGTGGTGGGCAAAGGAGGCGTGGCCTGCTATGAGAACTTAGCAATCCTGATGTGTGGGACTTACTGGAGGTAATAGGAGGGGTAGTTGGCCCCCAAGGATGTCCTTGGGGGCCAACTACCATGCTTGTTACCTCCAGTAAGTCCCACACAGTGGGATTGCTAAGATGTCTTCGGAGGCCATGCCCCCCTTCCTCCCCCACTCTGCAAACGCTCCTCCTGGCAGACTACGGGATGGGGAATGAAGTCCAATTTGCTCCTGAGGGACTTTGAGGGCCAAGAAGCCCTCCTGGTACCTCCTGTAAGTCCTACGCAGTGGAATTTCTGAGCGCTGGTCGGAGGTCCAGCACCCATTCTCCACCACTCTGCAAACGTGACTACTAGTTAAATAAGTGTTTGCAATGTAATAGGTTTCGCATTTGCGAGAGTTAGAGCTATTGGCGTTGTTAATGTAAAAGTTTTTTACTAATGTTTTTTGGAGTGGAGTGGATGTACGTTGTGTGTAGTGGAATTATGTAGTATGTTGTGCATTGAAATTATGTGGATAGAAAGTATGTGGTATTTAGTGTATAGGAATTATGTAGAGTGGGATTATGTGTTATGAAGAGTCATTATGTGGTATGGTAGTCTGTGTTGTGGAGTGGTAACCTCAGGTTTAGTCTTCCTCGTTTCCATAGAAGCTCAACCATGAACTCTGTGAGACAAAAAAAGAAGGAATCACTGAGGAGCACTTGTGGACCTAGTCAGAGGTATGAGCAGGGCCACTGGAATTATGCGACTGCTTGGCTGCACCGATTTTTGCACAATTATACATTTTCCGCAGTAGCAACATAATTCATCATCTGCTCCCTAACCTGCAGATTTTAACAAAAAAAGCCTTGTTTCTAGCTCAAACGGCTCAAACGTTACCAAAAATGCAGCGACAAGTGCTACAGCGTGGTGAAAGGCCCTTTGCAAACCTAGAATGGTCATCTGTTACTTATTGCTAAATGTGGGTGTTAAATTGGTACTAATGGTGTGCAAGCCACTCTTGCTTCCTTCTGCTCCTCTCTTGCCTCTTTCTGCATTTCTGTTGCTTCTTTCTGCACATTTCTTTCTTTTTCTGCACTTCTCTTGCCTCTTTCTGCAAATCTCTTCTACTTTCTGAACCTCTCTTGCCTCTTTCTGCACGTCTGCTGCCTCTTTCTGCACCTCATTTGCTTCTTTCTGTACCCCTCTTGCCTCTTTCTGCACCCTTCTTCCCTCTTTCTGCACCTCTCGTGCCTTTTTCTGTACCCCTCTTACGTCTTTATGTACCCTTTTTGCCTCTTTCTGCACCTCTGTTCCTTCTCTCTTTACTTCTTTTGTTTCTTTCTGCACCTGTCTTGCTTCTTTCTGCACCCCTCTTGCCTCTCTCTCCACCCCTCTTCCCTCTTTCTGCACTTCTGTTGCTTCTTTCTGCACTTATCTTGCTTCTTTATGCACCTCACTTGCCTCTTTCTGCACCTCTATTGCCTCTTTCTGCAGTTCTCTTGCCTCCTTCTGCACTTCACTTGCCTCTTTCTGTAACTTTCTTGCCTCTTTCTGTACCTCTCTTGCCTCTTTATGCACCTCACTTGCTTCTTTCTGCATCCCTTTTGCCTGTTTCTACACCCCTCTTCCCTCTTCGTGCAACTCTCCTGCCTTTTTCTGCACCCCTCTTCCTTCTTTCTGCACCTCTCTTGCCCCAGTCTGCCCACCTGTTCCCTCTTTTTGCAACCCTTTTGCCTGTTTCTGCAACTCTCTTGCCTCTTTCTGCAGTTCTCTTGCCTCCTTCTGCACCTCACTTGCCTCTTTTTGCACCTCTGTTGGTTCTTTTGCACTGCTCTTGCTTCTTTCTGCACCTCTCTTGCAAATTTCTGCACCCCTCTGTCCTCTTTCTGCACCCCTTGTACCTGTTTCTGCAACTCTCTTGCCTCTTTCTGCAGTTCTCTTGCCTCCTTCTGCACCTCTGTTGCTTCATTCTGCACTTCTCTTGCCTCTTTCTGCACCCCTGTTATTTCATTCTGCACTTTCCATGCTTCTTTCTGCACCTGTCTTGCTTCTTTCTGCACCCCTGTTGTCTCTTTCTGCACTCATCTTCCCTCTTTCTGCACTTCTCCTGCCTGTTTCTGCACCTCTCTTGCCTCTTTCTTCACCTCTCCTGCCTCTTTCTGCACCTCACTTGCTTCTTTCTGCACTTCTCTTGCCTCTTTCTGCACCCCTGTTGCTTCATTCTGCACTTTCCATGCTTCTTTCTGCACCTGTCTGTCTTCTTTCTACACCCATGTTGTCTCTTTATGTACCTCTTTTGCCTGTTTCCGCAACTCTCTTGCCTCTTTCTGCAGTTCTCTTGCCTCCTTCTGCACCTCTGTTGCTTCTTTCTGCACTTCTCTTGCCTCTTTCTGCACCCCTGTTGTTTCATTCTGCACTTTCCATGCTTCTTTCTGCATCTGTCTTGCTTCTTTCTGCACCCCTGGGTCCTCTTACCAAATATCTGCCCTGAATGGGATGCCACAAACCCCCAAGCTTCAAGTTGCTGCACACCCAGAGATGGTAAATGTACGATACCTCCCTCACCTTGACAGCATATATCAAAGTCATTCTACCGCATCACAGCGGGTGCCGGTCCGATGACCCCGATACCCCAAATTCAATAATTTGCAGTACTTGGCGGCTGCCAACTACCTCCTTTGTTCCGAATGCTGGCGGTTCAGGCACTGACCAATTGCAATGTCCAACAAAGTGTCCACCTAGGTACATGCCGAACTAGAAGGCAGGTGCCTCCGATCGTGAGGGTCGACTCACGTAAACTCAAACAATGCTTTTCAACGAAACAGACTCGGAGCACTCACGGGCACTACGCGTTTCAGCGAGTAGCCTTTCTAAATTCATAATAATAAATTAAATGTGCACAATAACGTTTGTTTCCTTTATATTTTGAAAAGTAGCGTGGGATACTCCTGCATGGAAATTGGAGTGTGGCAAAGGAAAGAGGACTGTTGCCTTCATAGTCTCCATACTTTCTTTTCGGCCGCCATATTTGCATGGTAAAATTCTCAATTGTTCCACAATTAAATACATGCGTGTTTCAAAAAACAATGTTAATTACAGAACTTTATATCTCAATCAAGTCATATTTCCTCAAATGGATAAAACACAGCAGCTAATAACATGTTCTCTTATGCAAATAGGTACTATCAATTGGGTCCTCTTGCCAAATATCTGCCCTGAATGGGCTGCCAAAAATCCCAAGCGTCAGGTTACTGCACACCCAGAGATGGTAAATGTAGGATACCTGCCTCCCCTTGCCAGCATATATCAAAGTCATTGTACCTCATCACAGCGGGTGTCGGTCCGATGACCCGATCCCCCAAATTCAATAATTCGCAATCCTTGTCGCCTGCCTAGTACCTCCTTTGTTTTCAGCGCTGGTGGTTCAGGCACTGACTGTTCCCTTCATAGTCTCCATACTTTCTTTTCGGCCGCCATATTTGCATGGTAAAATTCTGAATATCCAAAAGGAAATACCTGCGTGTTTCAAAAAACAATGTTAATTACAGTTCTTTATATCTCAATTAAGTCATATTTCCTCAAATGGATAAAACACAGCAGGTAATAACATGTTCTCTTATGCAAATAGGTACTATCAATTGAGTCCTCTTGCCAAATATCTGTCCTGAATGGGCTGCCACAAATCCCAAGCATCAAGTTGCTGCACACCCAGAGATGGTAAATGTAGGATACCTCCCATGCCTTGCCAGCATATATCAAAGTCATTGTACCTCATCACAGCAGGTGTCGGTCCGATGACCGCGATCCCCAAATTCAATAATTTGCGACCCTTGTCGGCTGCCAAGTACCTGCTTTGTTCCCAATGCTGGTGGTTCAGGCATTGACTAATTGCAATGTCCAACAAAGTGTCCACCTAGGTACATGCCGAACTCGCAGGCGGGTGCCTCCGATCGTGAGGGTAGACTCACATAAACATAAACGATGCATTTCGATAAAACTCACTCGGAGCACTCAAGGGCAGTTAATTCCATTTATTCAAGCAGACACGTTTCGGCGAGGATGCTTTCCCAATGCATAATAATGAATGAAATGTGCACAATCATGATTGTTTCCTTTATATATTGAAAAGTCAGATAGGATGTTCCTGCATGGAAATTGGAGTGTGGCAAAGGAAAGAGGACTGTTGCCTTAATAGTCTCCATACTTTGTTTTCGGCCGCCATATTTGATGGTAAAATTCTGAATATCCAAATGGAAATACCTGCGTGTTTCAAAAAACAATGTTAATTACAGTTCTTTATATCTCAATTAAGTCATATTTCCTCAAATGGATAAAACACTGCAGGCAATAACATGCTCTCCTATGCAAATAGGTACTATCAATTGGGTCCTCTTGCCAAATATCTTTCCTGAATAGAATGCCACAAATCCCAAGCGTCAGGTTTCTGCACACCCAGAGTCAGTTAATGTAGGATACCTCCCTCGCCGTGCCAGCATATATCAAAGTCATTGTACCTCATCACAGCGGGTGGCGGTCTCATGACCTCAATCCCCCAAATACAATAACTTGCGATCCTTGTCGGCTGCCAAGTACCTCCTTTGTACCCAATGCTGGCGCTTCAAGCACTGACCAATTGCAAGTGTCCACCTAGGTACATACCGAACTCGCAGGCGTGTGCCTCCGATCGTGAGGGTAGACTCAAATAAACATAAACGATGCACTTCAATAAAACACACTCGGAGCACTCAAGGTCTGTTAATTCCATTTATTCAAGCAGACACGTTTCGGCGAGTAGCCTTTCCCAATGCATAATAATTAATGAAATGTGCACAATCACGTTTGTTTCCTTTATATTTTGAAAAGTGAGATAGGATGTTCCTGCATGGAAATTGGAGTGTGGCAAAGGAAACAGGACTGTTGCCTTAATAGTCTCCATACTTTGTTTTCAGCCGCCAAATTTGCATGGTAAAATTCTCAAATGATCCAAATGGAAATACCTGCATGTTTCAAAAAACAATGTTAATTACAGATCTTTATATCTCAATCAAGTCATATTACCTCAAATGGATAAAACACTGCAGGTAATAACATGTTCTCTTATGCAAATAGGTACTATCAATTGGGTCCTCTTGCCAAATATCTGCCTTGGATGGGCTGCCACAAATCCCAAGCGTCAGGTTGCTGAACACCCAGAGATGGTAAATGGAGGATACCTCCCTTGCCTTGCCAGCATATATCAAAGTAATTGTACCTCATCACAGCTGGTGTCGGTCCGATGTCTGCGATCCCCAAATTCAATAATTTGCAATCCTTGTCTGCTGCCAAGTACCTCCTTTGTTCCCAATGCAGGCGGTTCAGGCACTGACCAATTGCAATGTCCAACAAAGTGTCCACCGAGGTACATGCTGAACTCTCAGGCGGGTGCTTCCGATCGTGAGGGTGGACTCACATAAACATAAACGATGCGTTTCAACGAAACACACTCGGAGCACTCACTGGCAGTTTTTTCCATTTATTCAAGCAGACGCGTTTCGGTGAGTAGCCTTCCTCAATGACTAATAATCAATGAAATGTGCACAATCATGTTTGTTTCCTTTATATTTTGAAAAGTCACATGGGATGTTCCTGCATGGAAATTGGAGTGTGGCAAAGGAAAGAGGACTGTTTTGCGATCAAAGTCTCCATACTTTGTTTTCAGCTGCCATATTTGCATGGTAAAATTCTCAATTGATCTAAATGGAAATACCTGGTTGTTTAAAAAAACACTGTTAATTACATATCTTTATATCTCAATTAAGTCTTATTTCCTCAAATGAAGAAAACACCGAAGGTAAAAACATTTTCTCTTATTCAATTAGGTACTATCAATTGGGTCCTCTTGCCAAATATTTGCTCTGAATGGGCTGCCACAAATACCAAGCGTCAGGTTGCTGCACACCCACAGATGGTAAATGTAGGATACCTCCCTTGCCTTGCCAGCATATATCAAAGCCATTGTACCTCATCCCATATGGTGTCAGTCCGATGACCGCGATCCCCCAAATCCATAATTTGCAATCCTTGTCGGCTGCCAAGTACCTCCTTTGTTCCCAATGCTGGCGGTTGAGGCACTGACCAATTGCAATGTCCAACAAAGTGTCCACCTAGGTACATGCTGAACTCTCAGGCGGGTGCCTCCGATCGTGTGGGTGGACTCACATAAACATAAACGATGCATTTCAATGAAACACACTCGGAGCACTCACTGGCAGTTCATTTCATTTATTCAAGCAGACGCGTTTTGGCGAGTAGCCTTCCTCAATGCATAATAATCAATGAAATGTGCACAATCAGGTTTGTTTCCTTTATATTTTGAAAAGTCACATGGGATGTTCCTGCATGGAAATTGGAGTGTGGCAAAAGTAAAGAGGACTGTTGCCTTCATAGTCTCCACACTTTGTTTTCGGCCGAGATATTTACATGGTAAAATTCTCAATTTTTCCAAATGGAAACACCTGCATGTTTCAAAAAACAATGTTAATTACAAATCTTTATATCTCAATCAAATCATATTTCCTCAAATGGATAAAACACCACAGGTAATAACATGTTCTCTTATGCAAATAGGCACTATCAATTGGGTCTTCTTGCCAAATATCTGCCCTGAATGGGCTGCCACAAGTCCCAAGTGTCAGGTTGCTGCACACCCAGAGATGGTTAATGTAGGATACCTCCCTCGCCTTGCCAGCATATATCAATATCATTGTACCTCATCACAGCCGGTGTCGGTCCGATGACCGCGATCCCCCAAATACAATAATTTGCAATCCATGTTGGCTGCCAAGTACCTCCTTTGTTCCCAATGCTGGTGGTGCAGGCACTGACCGATTGCAATGTCCAACAAAGTGTTCACCTAGGTACATGCTGAACTCGCAGGCGGGTGCCTCCGATCGTGAGGGTGGACTCATGTAAACACTTACAATGGGTTTCAACTAAACTGACTCGGAGCACTCACGGGCAGTTACTTCCATTTATTCATGCAGAGGTGTTCTCGGCGAGTAGCCTTTCTCAATGCAAAATAACTAGATGAAATTCGCACAATCACGTTTGTTTCCTTTATATTTTGAAAAGTCACATGGGATGTTCCTGCATGGAAATTGGAGTATGGCAAAGGAAAGTGGACTGTTGCCTTCATAGTCTCCATACTTTGTTTTCAGCTGCCATATTTGCATGATAAAATTCTCAATTGATCCAAATGGAAATACCTGCGTGTTTAAAAAAATAATGTTAATTACAGATCTTTACATCTCAATCAAGTCAAAATTCCTCAAATGGATAAAACACCGAAGGTAATAACATGTTCTCTAATGCAAATAGGTACTATCAATTGGGTCCTCTTGCCAAATATCTGCCCTGAATGGGCTGCCAGAAATACCAAGCGTCAGGTTGCTGCACACCCACAGATGGTAAATGTAGGATACCTCCCTTGCCTTGCCAGCATTTATCAAAGCCATTGTACCTCATCCCAGCGGGTGTCAGTCCGATGACCGCGATCCCCCAATTTTAATAATTTGTTATTCTTGTCGGCTGCCAAGTACATCCTTTGTTCCCAATGCTGACGTTTGAGGCACTGAACAATTGCAATGTCCAACAAAGGGGCCGATTCCGATCTCGGCCGGTAGGGTTCCGAATCGGATTCGGCTTAACCGGATCCGATTCGGAGCCCTATTGCCCGACCGATTCGTACGCGCGTCCGGGCGAGCGAGTACGATGCGAAATCGCCGACCGACTCGTCCGGGCGTCCCGACCGCTCCGACCGACTCGTTCTTGGGTCTAACCGCACCGACCGACCCGCTCGGACTCGACTCGCACCGGGCAATGGAGACGTTCCCTGGCAGGGTAAGTACGATGCGCGCCGCGAGCAGTCCGACAGAGCCGCGCACTCCGGCTCCAAAGAGCAGTCGGAGCCGTACTTTGGGGGTCCATGTCGGACCCCCCTGTATGCGTAGCCGGGCGAGTCGCACACAGGAGGGACCCATGGGTCCCCCCTACCTGTGCGTGTACGGCACGAGTCTCTTCGCCGCGTACACGCTGTAGGGGGCGCCCTTGTCCGCCTCGCACCCATTGAGTCAATGGGAGCCCGCGTACGCGTTGTACGACAGGCTCCCATTGACTTCAATGGGAGTCCGACCGACTCGAGTCCGATGGCATAAGTGCGCATCATACTCGTTCGGTCGGGCTGCACGGGTCCGATTCGGTCGGAAATCTCTCCGGGTCCGGCTCGGTCGGAGAGATTTCCGGCCCAAATCGGAATCGGCCCCAAAGTGTCCACCTAGGTACATGCCGAACTCTCAGGTGGGTGCCTTCGATCGTGAGGGTGGACTCACATAAACATAAATCATGCGTTTCAACGAAGCACACTCGGAGCACTGACGGGCAATTAATTCCATTTATTCAAGCAGACGAGTTTCGTCGAGTAGCCTTTCTCAATGCACAATAATAAATGAAATGTGCACAATCACATTTGTTTCCTTTATATTTTGAAAAGTCACATGGGATGTTCCTGCATGGAAATTGGAGTGTGGCAAAGGAAAGGACTGCTGCCTTCATAGTCTCCACACTTTGGGGGATATTCTCAAGGACCGTCGATATCTATCGCAAACGCCAGCTAGCGGCAGCTTTTTTATCGCCGCCTAACCCTGAAATCTATCGCCATGTTAGCGGTGTATTAACAAGCCGTCGCGACATGGCGATAGTATCAGGGAACGGTGGTGAAAACTGCCGCTAACATCAGTGCAATGGCGATAGGAAATCCGGCGTGAGCGGGCGAAAACTACTGATAGGCCCATTAGCGGCAAAAAAACTTATGTTAGTCAGCCCAACGTGAGTTTTTTTTGCCTCTAATGCAAAAAATTGCCTATCACTCAACCTACAATATAAAATAGGCATAAAAACCAATAAAATGCAGAATGGAGCAGCCAGGACCAAGTGCAGCACACATCAACAACCCCTGCAAACCACCCAACATCCAGGATGACCAGGATGAGAGCCTTGATGCCTCGCTGGACCTGCGTCTGGAGCCTGGATGCCTTGCTGGACCTGCATCTGGAGCCTGGATGCCTTGCTGGACCTGCGTCTGGAGCCTGGATGCCTTGCTGGATCTGCTTCTGGAGCCTGGATGCCTTGCTGGACCTGCATCTGGAGCCTGGATGCCTTGCTGGACCTGCGTCTGGAGCCTGTATGCCTTGCTGGACCTGCATCTGGAGCCTGGATGCCGTGGTGGACCTGCGTCTGGAGCCTGGATGCCTCGCTGGACCTGAGTATGGAGCCTGGATGCCTTGCTGGACCTGCGCCTGGAGCCTGGATGCCTTGCTCGACCAGCGTCTGGAGCCTGGAGTGGGATGTGGAGGAGCTGTGGAGTCGATGAGCTGTGGCGGTTGCATGGAGACACGTTGCTGACCTGTGTGAGAAGACCGCCTTGCGACCTTTGGAGCTGTTAATGGCAGAGGTGCTCCTGCGCACCAACGTAGTGAGGTCCGCATCGCATACTACGATCCACCACTACACTGGGGTGCTCTGGTAGGTTTCAAATTCCCATCCCTGCAACGCACTCCTTTCACGTTATATTAGGTTAGCAATGTGTGGCTAAATAGATGCCAGTTGTATTCACGTTATGCAACCCACTGAGTTATCCCCGTAATGTGCAGGCTTCAGTTAGCGAGTGTGACTCCATTTTGTTTTTCACAATCCTTATTAGGCTGCTTAGACTGTGCCTGAGTTAGGCCTCATGGATCGTAATGCTTGCCTCAGCAGAACACTGTATTTTGTTATTATTTTTTCTTTCTGTCCAAGGCTGTTTCCCGACTTGCTAATGAGGAGACCATGTACCCATGGCAGGTGGTAGCTCATCTCCCTGTGCCTCCTTTGTTCATGTTCGGCCCAGGCCGGTAGTTTTCCATGGTGGGCGGGGTAGGAGGCTCCTGGGGAAGAATGATTATTCACTGTAGACTGTTGGGGAGCCAGTCCCTCGGCAGACATCTTAGGGTGCAGGTCATGATGGACTCCTCTGCAGAGCATTACTAATAAATGTAAGTTTGCATTCTCTACTGTCTGACCGACTCTTCATTCTTGGGAAGGCATAGCAGGTTGTTGTGAGAAAACCAGAGTGGCCCTAGTTGGCCACTTCCTTCAGCACGAAGGGGATTACCAACGCTGTGTGCCGTTTCCCTGCATCACAGGCCCCATAATGTTGGACTGGCCGTATGCTGTGGAGGGTGAGGCCCCTGTGCTACGCCGAACTTGTGTGTTGTGAGCACTGCAACTTCACGCCTAAGGGGGCCCTGCTGCATCAACTGCATCTGGAGGTCCACCAGCGGACTAGGCGGCGACTACTGTACCCAGCCTAGTGAAATCACACCAGGCTGAGGCTCCTGCTGGCTGAGTCACAGATTTAGAGAGAGTGCAGTGGATTGTGCCACGGTGTCAATGTCCAGGTAAGGAGAAGGTGGGATGAGGGGGTAGGTGGGCTTCCGCGGGTGGTCGGCCACCAGGTGTTGTCCCATGCTGAAGAGGTGGTTCCAAGGACGAGGACTTCGGTCTTCTCGGTGTTGAGCTTCAGGCAGCTGTCGGTCATCCAGACTGCGACGTCTTGCATACCCTTCTGTAAGTTGAGTCTGGCGGTGGTGGGGTCTTTGGTGAGGGAGAGGATGAGCTGGGTGTCATCAGCGTAGGATACGATGTTGAGGCCATGTTGTTGGACGATGGCGGGGAGGGGGGCCATGTAGATGTTGTAGAGGGTCGGGCTCAGAGATGACCCCTGTGGGACTCCGCAGGTGATATACGTGGGATCAGAGAGAAAGGGTGGCAGTCTGATCCTTTTGCTTCTTCCGGTGAGGACTGATCGGATCCAGTCTAGGGCTGTTCCTTGTATGCCGGCGTCATGTAGTCTGTCAACTAGTGTGCGGTGGGAGACGGTGTCGAAGGCCGCTGAAAGGTTGAGTAGGATGAGGCCTGCAGAGTGGCCTTGGTCCAGGAGGGTGCGGATGTCGTCTGTGGCGGCGAGTAGGGCCACAGGGTGTTTGTGCACGGAGCGCACGTTGAGGAGGATGCATCTTAGGGTGTCACAGGTGCTGGCATCGGATATGTTGGAGGCCGGGGTGGTGGTTGAGGTCTGGCGGCAGTGGAGGCAGGATAACTGGTCATGGGTCGTGTTTGGCGAGGCCTGTTGGCTGTCTCTGAGTTTTCCGGGGATGAGTGCGTGGAGGGTGGCTGTGCTGTAGCAGTGGGTGGCTCGAGATCCAGGTTTCCTGGCACTGGTCGGGGTCTGGTCGCGGACGGGTGCAGATGGGCGCAAACAGGCTTGCCTTAGGCACGCCTCCTGCGCGCCAGCGGCGCGCCGGCTATGCGCGACAGCGCAGCGGCCGCCATTTAGTAGTAGAGGGGGGAGGAACGATCAGCTGGGAGGCGGGAACGGGTGAGGACAGGTGGGTGGGGCCGCAGGGGCAGCAGCGGCGGCAAGTGGGAAGCGCGGGCTCAGAGAAGCAAAAAAAACAGATTAAAAAGGGAAAAACAAGGGATAACTGACTGATGTAATCATGCTATGTATCCTCAGGTTAGGACTGCTCCAAACAGGTGGCAGGGCATGGGCGGATTGGCATGCCCACTCAAATGCGCAATGACTGTTTGGCCGGCCCACTCAGTCTGCCCAAAGCAGTCATGCGCACTTCCCTGTTTGCATTGCAGGCTGCATTACAGCCTGCATGGAGAACATGCCCACCCCTCCGGCCCCTGGCTGCATGACTTGTCCCGTTGCCAATTACCAATCCATCCGTCGCAGCGCAGCGTTGTGATTGACTCAGGGGAGGGAACCTGACTGCCTACTTCCTTTTCCTGGAAGCAGATGCAGGAGAGCAGGAGCTACGAAGACACGGGACCCGGCTTCGAGATAAGACTTCCCTCATAAAACTTTTCACAGCACCCGCTCACACACACATCCCCGCGCCCATGCCCCATCCAGTGTTCTTTCCTGCGTTTACCACCTCACAGCTGTCCAGCCCACCCCAGCACTTCTCAATGGCGGCCGCTGTGCGCCCATGCACAGCGGGCGCACCACTCATGTGCCAAAGGCACATACGTAGTTGCGGCGCATGTCATAACATCGCATTCCATTCCAATGCATACTAATACTAGGCACATTGCAACAGTAGAGTAGGTGTTGCATAGCGGAGACATTAATATCACAATTCCCACTTCAGTGAGTGCAACCCAAAACTAACCTTTGCACCCCAAACCCAACCGTGAACCCTGGAATTCCTTTTTGAGCCCCATTACACACCCAAAAATCATATTTTACCCAAATGCACACCCCAATTTGCATATTTTACTCCAAAGCACACCCCAGTTTCCATATTTTACCCCAAAGCACACCCCAAATTCCATTTCTTACCCCAGAACTCACCCCAAATTCCATTTCTTACCCCAAAACACACCCCAATTTTCATATTTTAAATCCGAAACCCATACCCACCCGAAAACGTTTAAATTACCCCATTACTGACCTCACAATGCATTATAATCAGAAGCGATGTAAAGGCACGTGCGTTGTCAGAGTTGCGTTGTTAACGATGTACTGCCTGCATTGTAATGGTCATCTCCCGTGCCAAAGGCAACCCATAGGCTACGCCGTTTGCATCCGTCAGGTCCCTGGACCGCACTCAGCACCAAGGAGCCTTCCTCTTGTACACTCCACCGCTACGACGCCAGCACCCTCCTCGCCATCAACCCTGGATGCCACCTCGCCTGCCAGGACCAACTTCTGGTCCGGACCGGACATCGCCATCGCCATCACTGACGGCTGCAGTATTGTTGTAGGGATTCTGCACATATACAGAGCTATGCACAGGATAATAGGACCTCGGAATATAGTGGTGAGCCAACCATAAACCTTAGCACCTAAAACCCTAATCCGACTAGCTGTAGCGTCTCATTAGCAACAATGCTACCAATGATTAGACAACCCAGAACACGGTATCTCTCTCTCTCAGGACTCGCAGTAGCAAGAACACCCTTTCATAACTCATTCATACCTGTCCACAATCGTGCGTAAGAAGAGACACTGTATAGTTTCAAATGTTTATTTCAACTAACGTGCTCTAAGATACAGTACACGTGCCAGTACTATCAGCATAATGCATAATGATAAAATAAGCAGCATAGTTACAACTCCATAGAATACAAACTGGGAAAGAATTTCATAAAGCAGTGGATATAAGGCTAAATGGCCTTACCACCCTCCCCGTGCTAGTAGCTAGTTTATTATAAAAATAGAAGACCTCTGGGCTTTGACTAGCGAACCCCCATACCTCAATATCTAGATGCACAGTTTACATCATCAGATACAAACAGCTCTTCTCTCTGGAAAGGTTGTTCTTCAAGTGTCTTCAACATTGAAATCACAATATTAAAAGCCCACGAATTTCTCCAATGCAGCTGTAAATAGAGTGTTATGTCTAAGTGCGAGGGACTGGCCAAATCAGCAGGAACAAGGAACGTTGTTTATCGACCTTGTACATATTGTGCAGACAGTAGCCCAAAAGGGAACAGGAGACAAGGTGAAAGTTAGAAATGCAGACAGTGCTAAGATAGCCTGGCAGAAGCAGAGGCTCGAAAAACAATGGCACAAAAGAACATGCGCAAAAAGGGCCTCATGGCAGCTAGGCCCAGGCCAACGTAGCAAGGTAGACCAGGAGGCCACAAACCACACGACACCCTCCCCTGGGCATTCCAACGTTCAAGAGGACGACAGAGTTCAAATAAACTGAGCAGAACAGAACGAATGTTGTGAGACGTGAACAAAAAAAAATATGGACTCACATCCAGTGAGGCAGGTCACAGAAAGCGAAAACCCACTCAATCCAAAAGAGTGTACGTGCAGAAAAACGCCACACTTTCCAAGAGGACATCATTGGAATCATCGGAAAAAAGCAACACCATCCAGTCAAGTAAATCAAAGCTGCAGCCATGATCCTCACAAGAGGGAGCAGCAAAGAGCAATGCGGGACAACTTGCGTGATACTCAATATAACTCTGTTGTAGGAGATTCTGAGCAGCCGCCCAGATATCCCATTGTGCCAAAATCCCCAGTGCAGCCACACGCGCCATGTAGCCTGCAGCGGAACAGTCCCGTTCATGGGCCTCTTGAGGACCCACCAACTGAACAAAATCCGGAACAGACAAAGACGTATTGGAGCGGCAATAATCCATGGCCCACGAGAATGGACATCTGATGCAAGACATCACAGGTTGCACGCAAGTGAAATACGCAAAGCGAAAAGAAAGTGTATAGGACACACTCATTGTCGCCAACGGCAGGATGCCGAAGCCAGCGAGGAGGCGTTCACGGAGCATCTGGAGCCGACCTGGCTCGAGAAGGGCCCATGGAGGTGCAGCCATTGCGTAGGAAACAGACCAACAGCAGGACACCAGCCACCAAGGCAAGGATCAATGGAAAGCCACCAAAGACGCTGGAAAAGATGGAATGAATAAAAGCCGGTATTACACCAAAAATAGTCTGAAAAGAGGTCACAAGGCCAGAGCCCACAACTTTAAAAAAGTGCACCAGACCTTCAGTGCGGGACGCATTAAAAACACGGTGAATCAGTTCACCGAAATGTTGTGGGAGGTTAGTGTTCAAAAGGGCCTGTATTTCACTGTGGGTACTTGCCACCTGGAGAATGAACGTCTCCCGGGCAGATGTGAGCATAACCTCCTGGTTCAATAATAGCGCCTTTATTCTGCTCAATTTATTGAAATCCGCCTTCAGAGTAGGAATGGAAGGCCACACAGAACTATCTATGATGTCGTGCAAGGGAGGAAAAAGCACATTTTTGCAGCAGACAACCCTGTGGGAAACAGTAACAATATATGGTATGCCGGCAAGCAGGCCACAGCAGTCTTGGTTATTCAAAAGCAAATAGCTACCATTAGCAAGCACAGTGAAAGTAGGAGAAATAGCAGGAGCTGGAATACCCTTCAACACACAAGCAAGATTCGGAGCCGAAACGTTACAAGCTCCGTGCAACTTAATGTGTTTACAAATAAGGGAATGACCCACAGTTGAATCGCATGACTCCCCCGTGAGAAAAACCTCCCTCCCGTCTCTAAGGCATTTAAACATGAAAGGCAGGGACCAAAGTTCATGCAGGAAGGCACTGCCCAAAGGCTGGAATCGGCCTACAGGATAATGCTTCATGCACGAACTAAATTCAAACAATGAAAAAGGCAAAGCGATAACCCCGTGTACTAGCCACACAGCAGAATCCAATTCCGCAATAGAGAATGGTAAGGGCTCTATCTTTTCAATATGTAACAGAGTGTATGTTTCATCCTTCATGGACATGAATCGCTGTTTCTCAGTCAAATTAAAAGGCGAAAACAAGGCAGAGGTGTTCAAAAATTGATAAGGAACTTTCCCCATTTTAAGTGTATGCAAAGTCCATGCAAACTGCATTACTGAACGCAATTGATCCTGACCATGATACAACACAGAAACATCATCTTGTACAATATCAACAACAGAGGAAATAATATTCTCTAAGGTGGAAATGCGGGAAGACAGGGTATTAATACTATTGTCAACAACAGCAAGCACCTTTTCCAAATTTGCTTGATCGATTTCCCGCAGACGGGAAGCAGCTTCAATTTGCGAAAGCTTCCAGAGTTCATTATAAGTTTCATAAATGAATCTCTTAGGTCGAGGACCACGAGGCCCCAGAATAAAATCGGACAGATCAATGTTGCCTGATAGGAGCGTTAAATGTTGTTTAACAGAATCTAGGGAAGAGTGCTGCAACCACTGTTTACATAATTTACCAACAGAATATGTTGTAACAGTACGAGAGTCAGAAAACCGTGGATCTGGCCTATCCTGTTTGTAGCCAGTATCCGTGTTATGAAAACGCAGTTGGCAGGCATTAGATGCAATGGGCCAAGCCAACCAGGGTGACTGAACAAACGCAGAGACATTAAACGAATTGTTCTGAAACAAAACCTGCAATTCGGCAAGGGACATATTAAAGTACAAGCTTTCTTTGGGAGTGGAAGACAAGACAGGAAAGGACGGGGCATTTAATTGTTTGGATGTAGCCAAACCCCAACATGTCGTTTGATAGATGGTCTGATTTAAAAATAGAATTTGGGCCGGGATGAGGCAAGCACGGTGCAAGGCTTCAGTGCCCTGCACCTGCCATGCTTTGGAGCCCCAAATAGACTTAAAATCAATGGTGTCACGCCAACGTTCATACCCACCCACAGCTAAGGCTTTTAAAAAGGAGCCGGAATATAGTAATTTGGTATGGGTTAACATGATTTTTTCAGTAAAGGAAGTGTTTAATTTAAAGAAATAGGACCCAGGGTTCGATCTATTAAAATCTGTAAAATAAGTAAACTTATTTCTAAGAGTCTGGGAGCTATCTGGCAAAGGGGTCGGACAATGTTCCCATTGGGTGTAATTAAAAAGACCCCGAAGGGTACTGGGTTTATGGAGAAAATGGTTGCCCCAATGCTGGTAACAATACAAATCAGCATAATTTGCAGAATTCATGTACAGATCTTCAGCATGAAAAGCAGCGTAATATTTCAAATCATTAAATAATGCTTCAACAGCATGCACATCCCAATCATCAGAATGAATATTACTTTTCACGACATCACCCAGTGAAAAACGAAGGACATTTGGTACATTAATAATTTCGGTTGGACCATGAATTTGGAAGTTCACTGCATCCCAAACGATGCCATCAGCAACTGGAAACGCTGCAATGTTCACAAATGTGTGGTCTCGCTTCATGACGTGCGATGAAGAATGTGGAGCCAAAGTTCCAGCGACAGAGTTCACCGCAGAGCGTTCTGGCAAGTAGTGTCCATTGATGAGCAGAAAAAACACTGTGACAAAGCCAATAGACATGAACAAAAAAATTTGAAAAAGTACCAACCAAATGTATGTCCATGGGGGAATCAAAAAATTGTCTCTAAACCAGGATACAAAAATACTGAATTTGGATGGGACAAGTGATGGATTGGAATCCGAGTCAAAGGAATAACGTGTTGGGCTCAGTGGCGTTGTTGGTAGATGAGCCACGGACTCGGTTGCGGGGTAAATATACTCGGGCTCCTCGTTGCAAGGGGAATCCGGGTAGTCGTGCAGATTATCAGGCAAATCTACCATCTCGATAGCAACATCAGTGACCGTTCGTGTAGGAGGGCCACGAACATTCGTTCGGTAAATGACAGGGCAAGAGACCTCTGGTGTAACACTATTCAGGATCGGCCAGATGTTGTAGCTTGACATTTTCCACCGAGATGTATCTGTTCTCCTTGCAACCAGGAAGCGGTGGTAAGATGACTGTACGAGTTCCCTTCAAGCCAAGGACTGGAACCGGTGCACGATAAGAGGGGCCGAATTCTTTTTTGTTCTCCACCTTCTCTCGAACCAGATCTCCAATCTTCGGAAGCCAGCCGGCAACCGGAATCTGCAATGCAGCTTCTGTGGCTGAAGGTAAGTGTGCAATCGCAAGTTTGTCTCGGGCTTCTTGTAAGTCCTGTAACATAGTAGAATGATTATCTACATCAAAGATGACGGATTGCACCGCCATGTCAATACCATCAAGGTCAGGCACAAACATTCTTATGCCAAAAAGCATTTAGTATGGCGTCCGCCCACCCAGAGGTCTTCTCGGGAGATTATTAAGTGCACGTTGTACGGTATACAAATGGGCCAGCCAGTTCCTGCCAGTACCTAAGACTCTAGCTGTCAAGGATTGCTTTAAGTCACGGTTCATTCGTTCAACAATCGAATTGCCCTCAAGCCGATACGGTGACGAAAATTTCACCTGCACCCCCAGTGAACCCATTGCGTCCTTGTAAGCCTTAGAGGCAAACGCTGGACCTTGGTCAGAATGGAAGGTGCCACAGGTGAAAATTCCCACAAAGACACGCAAATCCCTTATGACATTTCGAGCGTCAGCACTCCGTTGTGGCCAGACCCAGACGAAACGTGTGCACGAGTCCACTGCAACTAAAATATATTTATATGCAGTGTCTGATGAGAATGGACCGCAGTGATCCAGGTAAACACACCCAAAAGGTCTGTTAGAAATGCAGAGCGGGGTCTGTGGTGGCCGAGTAACTGTGGAAGGCTTAATCTGCTGACAAACGTCACAAGAAAGCACATAAGTACGGGTTTGTTTGTATAAACCACACCACCAGTAACGCTGCTGCAAGATGGAAACAGTCGCTGACACTCCAGCATGAGCTGACGCCATGCCTTCGTGTGCCGCTGTTATCAAGGAAAGTCTGCGGTCCACGTTGGGAATCAGCCGATCACCAACGTCTGGAATTTTTACATAAGGAGCCTGTTCGGGACCTAATTGATAACAGTATTTGGAAGGGAAACCCCGTGGGTAATTAGCACCTTCCTTGGTCGCAGCAATAGCTGCTAGTATATCAGTATCTATTTTAGACATGGATCTGGTAACTGCTGCGACTGTGCACGTGGCTACTGCTGATTTGCCAGCTTAGTCTGCCAAACCGTTACCGACAGCATGTGCGCCCACACGCTGATGGCCAAGAGTGTGTACCACCTGTGTGAGAGGCAGACGTTGTTGTAAATCTGCCACTCGAACCCAAAGCATTTTATGCTTGATTGTGCTGCCTTTTGCGTCTCTGTAGTCATTTTGTGACCAAAAGAAGAGATTGTCATTGTAAGACTGAACACAGTAGTAGGAATCGCATACAATAAGAGTGGTCACATCCGGAGTAGCGAACTCAAGTGCTAGCACCAATGCGCGCAGCTCGGCCACTTGTGCAGTACTGTCTCCCAGTGCTTGAGTAAGCACCACAGTTGATTTAAATTTTCCGTTCACAAAGGAACCTGCAACAATAGCACATGCGGCTGAATAAGCATGCTTGGAACCCGTGGCCGGTTGTGCCGAGCCAGCGGTATAGATAATACATTCGTATTCCTCAAGCGGTAGCAAAGACAGAGGAGGAGGATGAACGAATTCATACTGCAAAAACTCCTGAGTCTGAAGAGATGAATCAAAGATAAAAGTGACATCCGGAGACGTCAAAGATGTTGCCCATTGTAACCAACGGGGGTGCAAAGCTTTAGAGTTTGGAACACTTGCTTTCGTCACTGCCTCTAGGGCAGGATAGGGTGTTACCACCAAAATGAGCTTTCTCTGTGCCAGTGCGCGTTCCTTCAGAATCGCCATTTGCACTGCAGTCAAAACTTTCTCCACAGATGAAAAACGCATTTCTGCGGAAGTGTATAGATGTGACTTGTATGCGATGGGTACTGTGTCACCTTCGTTAAAGGTTAAGTACGTGAAACCCACTGCCCCTGGAATGATTCTAATCACCAGGTTGGTGTGGTTGTCACGAGTCAACAAGTTTTTAGACTCAAGTAAGTCTGTCTGCAAAGACTGCAGAATGGAGGAATGCTCTGGAAGCCAGCATGACTTCGAAAAGTTAGGTTGTATCAAGGAATACAGTGGCTTGATACGCTGGGAATATTCGGGAATGTAAGTACGCCCGAAGTTCAGAAAACCCAGGAAAGACTGAAGTTTCTTCAGAGTAGTAGGAGGGCACAGAAGTGCACATTTCTCCAGGAAATGGGGGGCTAAGCCCTTACCTTCATTGTTGAGCTCATAGCCCAAAAACAAAACGGTAAATTCAGCAATGTGAGATTTGGCAAAGTTAAATTTGTAACCTAGAACCGCAAATTCTAGAATAATGTGGTCCACTCGGGAAAGATGCTGGAACAATTCGTCGTCCGTCAGATAAATATCATCGACGTACGAACATGCATCCGGGTCTATGCCGTCTAACAAAGAGACAACACGGGCAGACGAATACACCTGGACTGTTTTGTAGCCCATAGGTAGATGCCGGAATTTGAATAATTTACCACCGGAGGTAAAAGCGCTCCACTGGCTACTCTCCGGGGCTAAGTTGTGCGTGTAAAATCCATTGGATAGGTCAAGTGTCTTTTTATATTTTTTACGAACAAGACTGTCTACTAGCGCAGAACTATGTGTGTTTTGCACCGCAAAGGTCCGACAATGAGAATTCAAATGCTGGTAATCCAAAACTAAGCGGTACGATCCATCGGGTTTAGAAACCGCGAAAAGGGGATTATTCATCGGTGACTCGCATGTTTCAATCACTCCCTGATATTCCAACTGAGTCAGAATGTCGGAAACGGGACCTTTAGCTGCCCTTTTGATGGGATATTGGGGTTGTGGCTGAGGTTGAGACCGCAGAGGTATTTCATGGGGTGGTGATTCTTCATCCCAACCCACATGGTTGCGGTATAACGCTGGAGCCAGGGACACAGCCCATTCAGCTGCAAGAGCCTCTGCTTTGTCTTTTGGGACGTGTCGAGAAAAGGTCAGAAGGATTACCTCCTCCCCTTTACGCGCAGCAAGTACGAATGGGGGTGGCCAATCCGCCTCCGCTAACAAAATGTCATACGAAGAGGTCAGATTTTCCCAAAAGATCCCTTTTATAACACGCTGTATATCACCTTCAATTTGAATAACAATATTATATAGTCTGTCAGGGGGAGCCACTCTAGTGTCAGCTGTCTCGACAGTAATGAATGTTTCAGTTGCTGTCGCCTCCACATGAGGACGTAGCGCCTCCCACACTATGGTAACTTCCGCGGCGCTGTCTAGGAGGGTCACTGCCCACGTCCAATCCAGGAGTCTCGTTCTCACCGTCTGTGGCATATTTCGCTGTTACAGCAGCAACTTTTTTCTTCTGAAATTGTGGGCGAGAACGTTGAAAATCGTCTGGTTTCCCTCTGACTTGTTGTTGAGGTTGGTCTCGTCCCTGTGGATCCTCTCGACCCCTTCCTCTATCCTGGCGATCTCCTCCACCAGCCTACGAAGATGTTGGTGCCTGTGAAGAACGAGGAGAACGCGAATCAGGAACTTGAAATCTCTCTGGAGATTTAATTCTCGCCCTATCACGCAAATCATAAGTGCGTTCAGAAGAGACGGAAACCTGGGATGCGCCTCGCGACCCCGGCTTCTTCTGTTGCTTACCCTGTTTTTTCAACCTCCAGCTCTTTTTAGTAAAAACTGGTTTCTCATCTTTCTCAGACTGAGTTTTTGGTTGTTGTTGCGATTGTGTTTGCGTTTTAGCAAAAGGCTTAACTCCCAGGCTATTACGACCAATGGTTTTGTAAGCCTGAGCAATAATTTTTGGTAATTCACGAGGCCTGTCCAATTCTGGGACCAAAGCCAAAGCATTAGCTACTTGAAAGTTCACTGCATCGCCCTTGACATTAGCAAGGATCAACTCAGCTACTACGTCGAACACTCCCACCAGTCTCATCCCTAATTCCACAGCCGCTTCAGGGCCATGTTCATCCTGTACTCGTTTAATTACAGAGGGAAGAACTGTCATGGAAGGAGTGCCGAAACACTTTGCATATACTGCTGCGAATACCCTACCCCAGTTGTTGCATGCTGCCAACTTGGGTATTAAGTCTTTTGGCAAACTAATCGTCAAAATCCTATGTTTTTCCACGGGAGATGTGTTTGGAAAAACTGCCTCCAGCTGGTCAAATTTTTCTGCAAGCCAATAAGGAAAATCATCCTTATTTTGTGGGCGCTTGCCCATCACCGAATTCACCATGACAGGACTTATGGTTACACCGCCTGCACCAGCTGGATGGGCTGCAACTCCAGGCGGGGCTCCCTGGATGTTGCCTGTAACATATTGTACTAAAGCTCTATGTACTCGTATCAAAGACGAATGCATATGTCGCAGTTCAGCGACTGTCACCGTCATATAACGCGGATGTGGTGTATACCCGGCCAAAACTGGCCAAGTGGCCCCATCAATTGATAATGGGCCTAAACGAACCGCGGTTACCGGTTGGGGGAGGGCGCCATCAAACCAAACACGGTGTTGCCAAGCCGTGAGCGGTACTTCAAGATTCATATACGGTCTATAGTTATTAGGAACAACGGTGGCTTCATATTCATGGAACAAATTATCTGCCCCATCCACCGCTGGAAAGGTGACCCAAGAGTAAAACACCTCAAAGTGGTAAGCTGGATCTGCTTGTACCACAAAGATCAAGTCGACACCCGCGTCAGGCACTCCATACACTGTTAAGTGAGCCCGGAGCGCCGCGCGGCTATGTGCCGCAATTTGAACAGCCATTTCAGGCTAAAAGTTCACGACAACCTAATGTGTGGCAGCACAATAGAGGGTATTCTTTTTAGAAAACCTTTTAACAACTTCAAGCTTGAAAGAACCTATAAAAACGTCAATATAGGAGGTATCACCGTCACACACGCTTCCGGAAGCGCCTGTGAAGTGAGTTGTGGACAAGCACAAATATTACTCAAGCTGTCTCGCAGATAAGCGGCCCCACTCGTTGGTTGCGCCATGTTGTAGGGATTCTGCACATATACAGAGCTATGCACAGGATAATAGGACCTCGGAATATAGTGGTGAGCCAACCATAAACCTTAGCACCCAAAACCCTAATCCGACTAGCTGTAGCGTCTCATTAGCAACAATGCTACCAATGATTAGACAACCCAGAACACGGTATCTCTCTCTCTCAGGACTTGCAGTAGCAAGAACACCCTTTCATAACTCATTCATACCTGTCCACAATCGTGCGTAAGAAGAGACACTGTATAGTTTCAAATGTTTATTTCAACTAACGTGCTCTAAGATACAGTACACGTGCCAGTACTATCAGCATAATGCATAATGATAAAATAAGCAGCATAGTTACAACTCCATAGAATACAAACGGGGAAAGCATTTCATAAAGCAGTGGATATAAGGCTAAATGGCCTTACCACCCTCCCCGTGCTAGTAGCTAGTTTATTATAAAAATAGAAGACCTCTGGGCTTTGACTAGCGAACCCCCATACCTCAATATCTAGATGCACAGTTTACATCATCAGATACAAACAGCTCTTCTCTCTGGAAAGGTTGTTCTTCAAGTGTCTTCAACATTGAAATCACAATATTAAAAGCCCACGAATTTCTCCAATGCAGCTGTAAATAGAGTGTTATGGCTAAGTGCGAGGGACTGGCCAAATCAGCAGGAACAAGGAACGTTGTTTATCGACCTTGTACATGGTGTGCAGACAGTAGCCCAAAAGGGAACAGGAGACAAGGTGAAAGTTAGAAATGCAGACAGTGCTAAGATAGCCTGGCAGAAGCAGAGGCTCGAAAAACAACGGCACAAAGGAACGTGCGCAAAAAGGGCCTCATGGCAGCTAGGCCCAGGCCAACGTATCAAGGTAGACCAGGAGGCCACAAACCACACAACAGTATCACCCGCAAGGAGCACCCCGACCATCAAGGAGGAGGCATTGCCATCACCTACAGAAGCACACTCCCACTGACCACGCACTCTAATGACCCAAGGGTGACCATGGACCACCTCAACTCCCAGATCTGGACCAAGCCCAAGCACATCCTCTGCAGCACCCTCATGTGCAGGCCCCCCGGGCCATGGCCCCCCATTTTCCAATACCATTGTAGACCTCATTGCACCCCAGGTTCTCCCATCCACCGATGACTTCCTACTCGGTGAACTCAAGTTCCACCTGGACAACCCCAGTGACCAGGATACCACCCCCTCCTGGGGAAGGTCCCCTACATCAGACACAAACAGCAAGTCACCTCAACAAGCCACATAGCAGGACACACGGTCAAGCACGTCACCTCCGCCAGCGGGAACTTCAACTACAGCCACAACACCGGACTCTCCTGGACCGACCATCATTGGTAACATCACGTTTTCACCTTACCCACCGGACGCCACCGCCATCATCGCACCCACTCACAGCTGGATCGAGGCCACCGAAGAATGTCTCGTCAACTCCGTCTGCACCAACACTCCACCAATGCTTCCAAACGATGACACCGCAGCGCGCAACCACCACCGATGGATCTCCAACAGCGCTGACATTCGGGCACTCCTCATGAACGGCACTGCGTCAGTACCTTCCGCCTGCCTGATGGCAGGCGTGAGGGTGACGGAGTGCCACAGGGATAGGCTGGCCCCATGCATTGCTGGAGTTGCGTCATGGTTGTGACAGGACTGCAGCAATGCGTGTCTTTGGCGCAGACAGATACGTCAGGATTCCTGACTTATCTGTCATTACTTGCGTCATGGAGCGCTGTCCAGTGAATACAGTGCATCCATGCTGTCGCAAGACGGGCGTAGTAAGAAGTGTTGCAACACTGCCTTGTCGCAGCACTGCAACACTTTTCATGACTGGGGCCCAGGAATGCGCACTATCTTATTGATGATGCGCATTCCTGCACTGTAGTTTTGTCACAGGGCAGCGCTGCAACATTGCTTGCAGCGCTGTCCAGCACCAAAACCTGCTGAGATGTGGCCCCAAGTGTTATCCCCATTTTTAAGACCAGCTATTTTCTGGTCTTAAGTAACTGGCTCTAACTGCAGTTAGAGCCAGTTTTTTTGGTCTACAGTAGTTCAGGGATCCCCTTGTGAATATGGAGTAGTGGTGTTTGCGTGCTTTTTTGCACGGGAACGCCTCTCCTGCATATAATTATCGCTAACAGAAGTAGAGATCTTTACCATGGACGTTTTTGCCTATAAACTGTCGCTAACGGCTATTAGCGACAGCTTGGTAATAGGGCGATAAAATTATAGCCGCATTAGCGGCAGAAAAGTGCCGCTAACGCGGCGATAACTTCTTGTGAATATTCCCCTTTGTTTTCAGTCGCCATATTTGCATGGTAAAATTCTCAATTGATCTAAATGGAAATACCTGCCGGTTTCAAAAAATAATGTTAATTTCAGATCTTTATATCTCAATTAAGTCATATTTCCTCAAATGGATAAAACACTGCAGGTAATAACATGTTCTCTTATGCAAATAGGTACTAGCAATTGGGTCCTCTTGCCAAATATCTGCCCTGAATGAGCTGCCACAAACCCCAAGCGTCAAGTTGATGCATACCCAGATGGTAAATGTAGGATACTTCCCTCGCATTGCAAGCATATATAAAAGTCTTTGTGACTCATCACAGCGGGTGCCGGTCCGATGACTGTGATCCCCCAAATTCAATAATTTGCAATACTTGTCGGCTGCCAAGTGCCTACTTTGTTCCCAATCCTGGCAGTTCAGGCACTGACCAATTACAATGTCCAACAAAGTGTCCACCTAGGTACATGCCGAACTCACAGGCGGGTGCCTCCGATCGTGATGGTGGACTCATGTAAACACTAACAATGTGTTTCAACTAAACAGACTCGGAGCACTCACAGGCAGTTAATTCTATTTATTCAAGCAGAGGCGTTTGCGGCGAGTTGCCTTTCTCAATGCAAAATAATAGATTAAATTTACACAATCACGTTTGTTTCCTTTATATTTTGAAAAGTCACATGGAATGTTCCTGCATGGAAATTGGAGTGTGGCAAAGGAAGGAATGTTGCCTTCATAGTCTCCATACTTTGTTTTCGGCCACCATATTTGCGTGGTAAAATTCTCAATTGATCTAAATGGAAATACCTGCGTGTTTCAAAAAACAATGTTGATTAAAGATCTTTATATCTCAATTAAGTCATATTTCCTCAAATGGATAAAACACTGCAGGTAATAACATGTTCTCTTATGCAAATTGGTACTATCAATTGGGTCCTCTTGCCAAATATCTGCCCTGAATGTGCTGCCACAAAACCCAAGCGTCAAGTTGCTGCACACCTCGATGGTAAATGTAGGATACCTCCCTCGCCTTGCCAGCATATATGAAAGTTATTGTACCGTATCACAGCGGATGTCGGTCCGATGACCGCGATCCCCCAAATTCAATAATTTGCGATCCTTGTCAGCTGCCAAGTACCTCCTTTGTTCCCAATGCTGGCGGTTCGAGCACTGACCAATTGCAATGTCCAACCAAGTGTCCACCTAGGTACATGCCGAACTAGCAGACGGGTGCCTCCGATCGTGAGGGTGAACTCACATAAACATAAACAATGCGTTTCAACGAAACACACTTGGAGCATTCATGGGCAGTGGATTCCATTTATTCAAGCAGACACGTTTTGGCAAGTAGTCTTTCTCAATGCATAATAATAATAAATTAAATGTGCACAATCACGTTTTTTTCCTTTATGTTTTGAAAAATCACATGGCATGTTCCTGCTTGGAAATTGGAGTGTGACAAAGGAAAGAGGACTGTTGCCTTCATAGTCTCCATACTTTATTTTCGGCCGCCTTTATGTGGACAATTTCTATACAGGACTACAGCTGATTAGTGAGCTGTACGAAACTGGCCCAGTGGCCTGCGGTACAGTTCGGTGTAGCCGCAAAGGGTTCTCGCAGGAGCTTGTTTGTAGGAAGCTCCAGAAATCCAAGAGCACTGGGTTGTATTGCAACAAGCTGCTCACTGTAAAGTTCTTGGATAGGCATGATGTGTAATTGCTCACTACAATTTATGATTGTTGGAAACCGCCTCTCTGTACAGTGTACTAAAATAAAGTACACTATGTATATAGTGCGAGAGATCCCCAAAAGGCAGGTAGAGGTAAAAGTAGATAATTCTGACTCACTTTTTGCGGTAGTGTGGGCAAGCAGTTAGGCTTATCAGAGAGTAGTGTTAAGCATTTGTTGTACTCACAGAGGCAATAAATGAGACACATACTCAATAATAAATCTGAGACCAATATGTAAAAATAACATCGATTTTTTATATAAATTTGAAGGCCATACACACAGTACTAAGGTAAGTACATTTGGAGTTACGATTTTTCAAAGTTCAAAAAATATATCACTTCTATGCGCAATTACTCTTCATAAAAAACAATGGGGAAAAACAGAAAAATGCATAGAAATTCAGGCAATGCTTTCACAAAGTTCACCCTCTCATTTAAGGTCGATGTTGGTACTAGGTCCAAAGTTACAGCAGGACAAGTTTGGGAACGTCCTGGATCGGCTGGGAGGAGCTAAGGTCTTGGAAGCTAGTTTGCAAAGACGAAGGAGGCCACTTGAAAAAGCACTGCACAGAGCGACTTACATGTATGTCTATGGGTCTCCTTCAAGGGAGGAGGCTGCAAGGGCCTGGGGACCATGGGAGCAGGGCTGGTTAGTCAGTGCTAAGGCCGGTGGGGCCGGGTGCAGAGCGAACAGTTCAGCTGAGCGTTGTGCTCCGTGAGGTCCTTGCGGTCAGGAGCAGGGAACGTGGAGAGGTGATCTCAGGACAGTTGGGCCACTTAAGAAGTGGGTCTCGGGTGTCTCAATGTCCCTTGAAGGGTGCTTGCTTCTTGTGCTTTGGGAGTCCAGTGTGAACTCTTCTTCTTGATTTTTACCATTGGGGGTCCACTGCCCGGGTATTGGTATGCTGTGGCTCCAGTATGTCCTGGTGCCTCAAAACTTGGTGGGGAGGCAGATCTGACCCTCCAGAGCTGTTGTGCCTCTCCTTGCTTCTGTGCTGGATCAAGGTTGTAGTGGGGAGCAGCAATTCGACAAACCGGACTTCACGTTACAGGTGCCTGCGGTGTGCAGGGGAATGATACCTTCAATCCAAGGGAGCTTCACAGCGATTTCTTGGAGGCTGGAGCTGCTCTGGGGTTCTTGGAGTCCTTTCAGGTTTTAGGACGATACAGCAGCAGCGATTGTCAAGTCCTGGGAGCAGCAGGCAGGGTTTGCTGCCTTTTTCTTCTGCAGCTGGGCTTCAATTCTCGAGCATCAGGTCTTCTTTGTCCTAATCTTCTCTTGTCCGTCGAATCTGATGTTCCGGTCTTGGGGTGCCACCTAAATACTGAATTTAGTGCAAACAGTGGACTCCTCCAGTTGTATAGTTTTAAGAAATGTCTGGGTTTGGTAGGGATCTCTAGATGGCCACCGAGCCCCGGACCAAAAATGCAGTTGCCCTACTTGCAAAAACAAGTCATTTTGTGATAGATAATATTGATGTTCATACAATACATTGTGGGCCCTTCCCTGTCATGGGCAAGTGCGGTAGCATTTTTATCCGGAGACCTAAGGGGATGCTGGGTGGTAGGAAATTTGTGGCGGGCCGGTGATCCCACAACTTTCCCACACAGAACTGTAAGGAAAATGTGATTTCTTAGCTAAATATGAGGTTTACAGGGGATTCTGAGTAAGAAAATGTTGGGGGATCCATGTAAGTCACACCTCCCTGGACTTCCCCTGCTGTCTAGTTTTCAGAAATGTCAGGTTTTGCAGGTTTCCTAAGATGGCCGTCGAGCCCGGGACCAAAAGCGCAGGTGCCCCCCTGCGAAAACAGGTTGTTTTGTGATAGATAATTTTGATGCCTTCCCAAGACATTTTGGATCCTTCCTGTCGCAGGCACTTGGCCCGCCCACACAAGTGAGGAATCATTTTTATTGAGAGACCCGAGGGAATGCTGGGTGGTAGGAAATTTGTGCTGGCTCGGTGATCCCACAACTTTCCCATAAAGAAAGGTGAGGAAAATGTGATTTTTAGCAAAATCTGAGCTTTGCTGAGGATTCTGGATAAGAAAACATTGGGGGATTTGCACAAGCTACACTTCGCTGGAGTTCTCTGGATGTCCAGTGTTCAGCAATGTCTGGGTTTGGTAGGTTTCCCTAGATGGCCGCTGAGCCTGGAGCCAAAAGCGCTGGTGCTCCCTTGCAAAAACAGGTCTTTTTGAGATAGATAATTTAGATTTCTCAACAATACCTTTTGGGGCCTTCCCTGCTGTGGGCCTGCAAACACAAGTGAGGTACCATTTTAATTGGGAGACTTGGGGAAATGCCGGATGAAAGGAAGTTTGTGCTTTTCATCCATATTGTGTTTTGGGCCATTTCCTGTCATGGACACTAGTCCCATCCACACAAGTAAGGGCCATTTCTATCAGGAGACTTGGTTAAATGCTGGGTGGTTAGATGTTTGTGGCTCTCCGCAGATTCCAGAACTTTCCACTACAGAAATGTGTGGAAAATCTGTTTTTTTCTGGCAAAGTTTGAGGTTTCCTAATAATTCTATGTAGAAAAAAGTTGGTCAGAGCCACACAAGTCAGCCCACCCTGGGTACCCCTATGTGTCTAGTTTGAAAAAATATACAGGTTGGCTAGGTTTTCCTAGGTGCCAGCTGAGCTAGGGTTCAAAATGTAGAGCTACCCACATTGGAAAAAAAGGGTCAGTTTTCTGTGGAATAATGCGATGCATCAATGATGCATTTTGGGCCGTTTCTTGTCACAACCATTAGGCATACCCACAGAAGTGAGGTACAATTTATATTGATTGACTTGGGGAAATGTCAGGTGGATGGAAGTTTATGGCTCCCCACAGATTCCAGAGCTTCCCATCACTGAAATGTGAAGAAAATTTGTTTTTTTAGTCAAATTTTGAGGTTTTCAGGGGATTCTGGGTGTAAATACGTGGTGAGAGCCACACAAGTCAGCCCACCCTGGATACCCCTAGCTGTCTAGTTTTCAAAAATGTACATGTTGGCTAGGTTTTCCTAGTTGCTGGCTGAGCTAGGGTCCAAAATCTAGAGCTACCCACATTAGGAAAAAAGGGTCTATTTTCGGTGGAAAAATGTGATGTGTCCATGTTGTGTTTTTGGCCATTTTCTGTTGCAGGCACTAGGCCTACCCACACAAGTGAGGAGCCATTTTTATCGTAAGGCTAGGGAGAATTCTGGGTGGACGGAAGATTGTGGCTCCCTACATATTCCATAACTTTCCATCACAGAAATGTGAGGAAAATGTTTTTTTTTAGGCAAAGTTTGAGGTTTGCAAGGGATTCTGTCTAATAAAATGTGGTGAGAGCCACACAAGTCAGCCCACCCTAGGTAACTCTAGGTGTCCAGTTTTTAAAACTTTTCAGGCTGGCTAGGTTTTCCTAGGTGTCGGCTGAGCTAAGATCCAAAATCGAGGACTACTCTCTCTGGAAAAAAAGGGTCAGCTTTCAGTGGAAAAATGTGATGTTTCCATGGTGCGTTTTGGGCCGTTTCAGGTCACGGCCACTAGACCTAACCTCACAAGTGAGGTCCCATTTGCATCAGAAGACTTGGGGAAATACTGGGCAGATGGAAGTTTGTGACTCCCCACAGATTACAGAACTTTCCATCACAGAAATGTTAGGAAAATGTATTTTTACTGGCAAAGTTTGAGGTTTTTAAGGGATTCTGGGCCAGATGTACGACCGTTTTTTGCGGTCGCAGAGGGGTTTCAGACCCCTTTGCGACTGCAAAAAACGAGTTGGCCATGTACTATTCCTATTTTGCGAGTCGCAAATTATTTGCGACACGCAAAATAGGAATAGCGAGTCGCTATTAGGAAGGGGCGTTCCGAGGGCGTCCCTTCCTAATAGCGAGTCCTCCAGCTATGTATGACTCTTTTGCGGTCGCAAAACAGTCGCAGTTTACCACCCTTCTCAGAAGGGTGGTAAAGCACTCGCAAACGAGAAGGGGTCCCCAGGGGACCCCTTCCCCTTTGTGAATGCAGGGAAAAATATTTTTGAAGGACAGGCAGTGGTCCCAGGGACCACTACCTGCCCTTAAAAATGAAACGAAAACGTTTCATTTTTTCTTTTTTAAACGCATCCCGTTTTTCTTTAAGGAAAACGGGCTGCATTTAAAAAATAAAAACTGCTTTATTGAAAAGCAGTCACAGACATGGTGGTCTACTGACCCCAGCAGGCCACCATCCCTGTGAGGCTGGCCATTCCCAATGAGGTCGCAAATTGCGAGTGGCTCATGAATATTGATGAGCCTAGCATTTTGCGACCCCATTGGGAATCGCTAACAGTGTCTCTGACACTTTGGATTTAGCGCCTCGCAATTTGCGACTCGCAATTTGTCGCAAATTGTGATGCGCTAAATCCAATAGTCATACATCTGGCCCTCTGTGTGAAAAACCTTGGTGAGAGTCATGCAAGTCAGAAAACCCTGGGTACCCCTAAGTGTCTAGTTTTAAAACAAGTACAGGTTGGATTGGTTTCCCTAGGTGCTAGCTGAGCTAGGGTTCAAAATCTAGAGCTACCAACATTGGAAAAATAGGTGTCCTTTTTCGTTGGAATGTGATGCATTAATGAGGCGTTTTTGGCCATTTCCTGTTGCAGCCATTAGGCCTACCCACAGAAGTGAGGTGCAATTTTTAATGGTAGACTTGTGGAAATGCCAGGTGGATGGAAGTTTGTGGCTCCCCACAGATTCCAGAACTTACCATCTCAGAAATGTGAAGAAAATGTGTTTTTTAGTCAAGGTTTGAGGTTTGCAAGGGATTCTGGGTGAAAATCCTTGGTGAAAGCCATGCAAGTCAGCCTGCCCCAGATACCCCAAGGTGTACAGGTTTGCTAGGTTTCCCTAGTTGCCAGCTGAGCTAGGGTCCAAAATCTAGAGTTACCCATATTAGAAAAGGGTCAGTTTTCAGTGGAAAAATGTGATGCGTCCATGTTGAGTTTTTGGCTATTTTCTGTCGCGGGCACTAGGCCTACCCACACAAGGGCGGTACAATTTTTATCATAAGACTTGTGGGAATGCTAAGTGGATAGAAGTTTGTTGCTCCCCACGGATTCCAGAACTTTCTATCAGAGAAATGTGAGGAACATGTGTTGTTTTTAGGCAAGCTTGAGGTTTGCAAGGGTTTCTGGGTAAAAAACATTGTGAGAGCCATGCAAGTCAGCCCACCTTAGATACCTCTAGATGTCTAGTTTAAAAAAATCTACAGGTTGGCTAGGTTTCCCTAGATGCCAGTTGAGCTAGGGTTGGAAATGTAGAGCTACTCTCATTGGAAAAAAGGGTCTGTTTTCAGTTGAAAAATGCAATGCTTCTATGTTGCATTTTGAGCTGTTTCAGGTTGCGGCCATTAGGCCTACCCTAACAAGTGAGGTCCCATTTTTATCTGGAGACTTTGGGAAATACTGGGTGGATGGAAGTTTGTGGCTTCCCACAGATTCCAAAACTTTCCATCACAAAAAGTTGTGAGGAAAATGTGTTTTTTTAGTCAAAGTTTGAGGTTTACAAGAGATTCTGGGTAAAAAACATGGTGTGAGCCATGCAAATCAGCACACCCTGGATACCCCTAGGTGTCTAGTTTTAAAAAATGTAGAAGTTTGCTAGGTTTCCTTAGAAGCCGGCTGAGCTTGTGAAATCTACCTCACATCCTCCAATATTTCCCAACCAGAACCCAACAGCTAATAACTAGCCAGGTCCACTTCTACAAAGCACTACTCAGACATTTTTATCACCTCACTTGGAACCCTTTTTCAAAACCCCATTCAAATCTCTTGTTAAAAGTCCCATCTGAAAAGCCCTTCATTGCTGGAGAATAAAACAAGGCAGCAGGGTACCCCTTTTGTGTTCACAGGTAAATCCCAGGTTAATTCCCTCACAGCACTGACTGCGCTCCAAAACCAAACATTTCCTCTCCTCCCCCAACGCACCCACAGCTCAGCTCTATCAAACTAATGCCAAATCATTTGTGGAAAGAATGGATTGTTGGTGCATGAAGGCAGAGGGTGAGAGGGAGATGGGAGGGAAGGTCCAGGCTTTGAGTGGTGTTAAAAATGGTGCCTCCAGCATCTAACAGATGACTAAAAGTAGTTTCAACAGGAGAGAAGTAAGAGGGGTGCTGCTGCTGTTTGCATGAGCTCATCACAAACAGCCTCTTGTTCTTCTCTGAAGGTTACCACCTTGGGCCCAGCATGTGTATGCCACAAGTGGGCCCTGCTAGTCAGACTCTTCCTGGACTGTTGTGTCTCCTATTTTTGAAAGACAAGTTCCGTTTCCCTCTTTACATGCCCATACCCCTTTAAAAATGCCCATCCAGTTCTGAAAAGCTTAATATATATGCCCTCTTGAAATTCCCACCCAGCTCCTGTTACAAAGTGTTATCCAGTCCCTTCCTTTAAAGCCATAGCTAGTATACAATTTTCAAAGCCATAAATGCTAAGTTTCCCAGGTCCAATTAAAACTAGCCAGCTCTAGTCTAGATTTTCCATCTGCATGCGCGGACTTGTAGGATTGGTTTTATAGTAAAACAAACAAGAGTGCAATCCCAGAATGCAAAGAAAAATACAGGGCAGTTACAGGGGTGTAGCTATCAATGGTGCAGCAGGTGCAGTGACACCTGAGCCCAGAACACTCAGGGGCAATGAAACTCTTATTATTTCCGTTTTTACAAACATAGCAGCCAAGGTGCTGATGGGCCCCTGGAGCCCTTTCTGTGCCACTGACCAATTATTATGCATAGAGTTGGGAAACTTAACATGGCTGCAAAGCCTCCTCCATATCACCCAGTAAAAAACTACATGTACCCCCACTACAAAGAATAATTCCAGATCAATCAAAATCCAGAGCTGCCACTGCATTAATAATTAAGTTGCAAAAATGCCGCAGTTTATATATAATTTCTACAAATTTGACTGAAAAATCTGCAGACAGCTACAAAAGTATTAGAAAATGCTTTCAGAGAACTATGCTTCAGCATCCCTGCCCACCTTCTCTCCCTCGCTGAGTTTCTTTAGATTTTTCTACAATGAGCCTTCAAAGCATGCCTGATGCAGTAAAAGGCCCACTTCCATCAAAAAATAGCCAAAAAAACTAACAATGACATGAATAGGAAAATAATACATCAATTAAACCAGCAGGTACATTTCAATGTTGTGGGAGTCAAATGCCATCAGAGAGCATGGACTCGCGATCCCGTCAGATGACTCCATGCACCCTCAGGGGGGAGGGCCCCAAGTGTGAAGACCTCTGCTCTAAATCATACTGTAGTACGGGTACCCATAAATTCAGAGAGGTACAAATAACCACTGCTCCTAAACTCCATAACTTGTGCCCATTTAATAAATACATAGGTCTCCTACAAACCCATTTTTCACTCTGCCTATTTTACTATATGATTTGGTCTATGCTCAGTACTCAATGCAAAACCATTGAACAGTGCAGCTCAGTTGTTGACTATGTGTACCTTGGGTTCTTGGAAAACCTTTAAACCCTATAGATCCCAGCAACCAGAAGGGTTTAGCGGACATAATGGTAAACTGCTTAGATAAATCAGCAATCATGACAAAAAATTACAGAGGCGAAAATATTGTCACAAATACAAATTTTTTTCCTACTCATTTTCAATATTTCTTTAATTCAGCAGTAGTTTTCCTTGGGAGAACATTGAGGGATCTACACATATGACAAACTTGCTGAATTTAGAATTCAGTCTACTTTTCAGAAATGTATAGCTTTACTGGACCACCCATGGATTTCACATTGGTTTCCACCACAAATTGGAAGTAGGTTGAGAGCACAAAAATAGGGAAAATAGGCCACCACTTAGAAAAATGCCATTCGTTCGTGGATGATATTTTTAGGAGAAAAAAAACAGACACTTTTATCTGGAGCACTTTTTGCCTATTTGTTTTAAAAAATACTCAATATGTTGCTATATATTGCCTTTTTTCTCGGTGCCCTCCAGCAGAATCCACAAACATTGGGTACCTTCAAAATCCCCAGGATGTTGGAAAAAAAGGCAGCAAATTTGGTGGGGATACCTTATGTCGATAAATCATTATGGAGCCCTTAGCACAAACTACCCCAAATAGCCAAAAAAGGGCTAAGCACTGGGGGGGAGGGGGGTTAACAGTCCCCAGAGCAGGGTGCATTGCAATTGAAATGTTGGCTATGTACTTTTAAGTTTTACATGTCCTGGTAGGGAAAAACATACTAATTTAATTTCCATTACTTTGAGGTCTACCTCTCCCACAGGATAACATTGGTTTACACTATTACATTTAATAAGTGCTAACATTTGATTAGGAGCAGATAAGAAAGTCATGTTTGGCATCTGAGGAGTTGTAATTTAAAATCCTCCTTAATGGTAAAGTCAGATTTTAAGTCACAATTCTGAAAATGCCACTTTTAGAATGTTGGCATTTTCTTCTTCTAACAATTTTGTGCATGCAGCCTGTTACTGGGTCACACGGTAAAACTGGCTAACACCTGTTTGGCATATTTAATTCACATAAGGTGTAGTTGGCAGTTGACCTTTGTGTATCCTTTCCAGACATTATCACAACAGAGGGTCTGGGTGTGGGCAGGATTGGCATCTCTGACTTGATAGAGGGGGCAGACCTGTCACCTACCACACTTTAAAGGTACTGAGCTCACACACAAAGGACTTCAGACTAACCTTTTGTGGCTCCTGATAAGCGGCAGAGAAATAGACAATTCCAGAAAACTCTGTAGGGGAAAATCCAGAAGCTTTTCCCACTTCAAAGTAGCACCAGACACAAATATTGGGCCCCCAGACCCACTCTTCAGCTCACTTTTGAACTTTTGGAAGACTGAGAAGGAGGACTGCTGTGTTGCTCTGTTGCAAGAAGGTCTGCTGTGCTGCACTGCTGCCTGAGTAAGGACTAGATCTTCACCTTGAACCCAGAGCCACTAAAGTGATTCCAAGGGCTAGTTGGCTGCCTCCTGATCAGAGCCTCTGGGACAGAAAATACTCCAACCATCTTGAACTCTGCTCCTGGATGATTCTGCCTGCTGTGAGTACTAACACCCTATGTGTTGGTCTCCAGTCATAGACCCTTGGAAGTGGGGATAAAGGTGCTCTGCCAGTTCAGCGATGGTCTCCATCTTAACGAATGCACTGCGATGCAACCTGATGTACCTTTCACAGCTCCTCAACTGAACCGGTGCAGTGCAACACAACTCATATTTGCAGCACTTGCAACTCCTCATCGGAATTGATGCAGCATGAGGCATCTCAACATGAACCTCACAGGGCTGCCTTTACAACTCCTCATTGGAACTGACGCAACATGGCACAGCTCAATGCAGGACCCGGCATCACTCCTCAGAACCACCCTGCCCCAGAGCCACACCGTGCATCTGGGACATAAGGTGCAATTCTCAGTAGTCCTTATATGGTCCCTGTATCAAGCCTGAACTTGTGACATTGTCCCGGTCCAGCATGACCAGATAACTACAGTAGGCGCTTTGTGCTTTTCAGCACTATTTCTACCTTAATCTTTAAAATTGCAAATCTCCAGTTCTGCTGATTAAATGTTTGTCTTTTTGGTGTCACAATGTACTTTACATTTTTAAATTAGCGTGTCATTTTTCGTGTGTTCTGGTTTCACTTCAGTACTGTGTGTGTCTGCACAAATACTTTACACATTGCCTCTAAGTTAGGTCTGACTGCTTTTGTGCCAAGCTGCCAGAGGGTTAAGCACAGGTTAATTTAGTGACGTTTGTGGTTCACCTTAATAGAGATTGTGGCTGCTGCTTAAGAGGAGCTCCCATTATACCCAAGCAACAAGCACACTTCTCACAGATGTCCTTTGACTTTTAGTGTCCTTGAAACAGGCAAGCAGGAGGCCAATAATTTGACACTTGCAGAGCAGTTCCAGTTCCTTTGCTGCCAACAGGAGTTAGGAGTATCTGAGTCCTTGAGTGAGTATTCTTCCAGTAGGAGTCTGGGGTCAAGAATTTTCTTTAATCAGAGCCATCTTCTTCAGATAGTCATCCCAGGTCTTGGAATAATCTGTGAACATAGTGACTTAGGTGTTGGGGTTTACATTGTGCCTTAGCCAGTGATTGGAGAAATTCTACCACACAATCCTAACTATTTCCTCTAAGTCCTACTGTTTTCTCTTTCAGCACTCCTTCTTTGTCTTACTGTAATATTACTCAAGGAACCCCTGTTCAATATTCCATCTGCCACAAGGCAGGCCTGCCTCCGTCTCCATAACCACTCCCTATTTAGACTGAGTCCCTATTGGTTCTTTGCCCTATTTTGACTGGCACCTGGCCTTTCAGGAGGGTTATTGGAATGAATAGTAGTGGTACTCCCTGGCATCTGTATGTCAAAAGAGGTAGTGCTAAAATGGTCCTTTCTCCTGCCAGCTGAACCTGTCCACTTTCAGAATCCTAATCTTGGCTAACTGGTCATCCATTAAGGGCCACTAGCACATCTGGGCTGAGTGGGATACCATTATCCTCTGAGTCACAGTTATAACTCAATTTTTTTAAATTCTGTTTGAGAACTAACTAAGGCAAGACACCAATGAGTGTTTGGTTATAGAGTTTACGGCCACAAAATGCTTAAAAGTATATGCTGGGGAATCATTTTCAAGACCCTCTATCAAGCATAGGGATATGAAAAACGAAAGGTGCTCCCCCTTTATATCTATATTATAAATTGACCTCACCTTTTTGCACGAAATAATTACGTGGTCTTTGAGAAGATTTGTTACAAAATTAATTTAAGGTTTTTAGCTGCCTTTCACGATAGTTATATATACGGTATAAAACATATTGAGTGTTTTGGAGCCAACATATGAGCCTTGTGATTTTATCACTATTATTGCACTTAGGACTAAAATGGGGTAAATAAATATTGTCCTTTTATTGACCCACTCGTAATTTCTCCTGTGTTTGAGATTTTGAGTAGGGGTTTTATGATCAGAATGTCAATTGTGTGCAAGAAAATTCGTTTAAGATTTTTAGCTGCCTTTCAAGATATTTATATATACGGTCGGTATGAAACATATCGAGTGTTTTGGAGCCAACATATGAGCCTTGTGATTTTATGACTATTATTGCACTTAGGACTAAAATGGGAGGAATAAATATTGTCCTTTTATTGACCCACTCGTAATTTCTCCTCTGTTTGGGATTTTGAGTAGGGGTTTTATGATCGCAATGTTCCTGTCTGCAAAAATGTTAATTTATATGAGAACTTTCATGTACATAATGTGCACAAGTAATTTGGTGCATTTCAGTTTGTTTTTAGGCAGCCTTATGATTTTCGAAAAGTGTATATTGCACATATTTAAAAAATGATGTGGAAGTTTTTTCAATGTGCATGTGTCCTGAATAAGATGGTATTAATTAAGTGTATCCACCGAAACGTCTTGATAATTATTGTGGACTCCATTCTTGCTTAAAATATCAATTTATGTCCATTGCCACCAGATGAAGAGCAAGAAAGACTTTTAAGCCAATATATACGTATGGTTTGTGTCTGTAATCTTCCGTCAGTCTACGTATTGCTTATATTTATTGTACAATATTTTACATTACAATTTCATTCATTCCATCAATAAGTGATATATTTTTGTATGATTTTGTATAAGTCATGTTTCTGCACAGCTCAGGCAGTGATTTATTCAGACATTGAGACACATACAGGAGTCGTAGTTTCCTTTGTTAGCTCTCTTGACCATAGATTTTTATTCCAGCTCTGGAGGGAGGATGAGTGGCAGTACTGGTTTTATGACAGTTCTGGCTCAGACAGCTAAACTATCAAAAAGGTTTTCAGAAGCAAGCAGGAAATACATTTTTTCTAACCTTTTCCTAAGCAGAGATAGGGAATTAAGACAGTCATCACATATAAACTTACTCAGGGAAAAGTCTACAAAGCTAGCATAGTGATATAACTTTTAGCTTTTATTTTGCAATGAAAGCATTTAGCTTTTATTTCACTGCGAGAGCACGCTAACCCCAGTATGTAGTGTGCCTTTTTTTTTAATAATATAACACCCTGTCCTGTGGGTTTACAAGGCATACTTCAGGTGTGACATATGACTTCATAAAAATAGGCTTTTCCTACAAGGCAAAGACACTTTTCCCTGCCCTATGACACTGCTGTGCATTTGAACTGCGGCACAATCCCGTTGTAGCTAATAAGCAGTGTAATAGAGCAGAGTGTCCAAACACCAGCGAAAATAGTGTCCAGAAAAATGCAAAACATCAGGGGAGAGCATGGAGAAAAGGGGAATTTGCTGCAGTATTTCATTGTATGTGTAAAAATAATTTGTAATGACATTCCTACTGTGATCACCATGTAATCCTTCCTGTCTACTGTGTCACTCTTCTACTGTACTTCATTGTAAATCATTGATCCATACTATCATACTTGCTAACCAGTTAGGGCCTTTTTTTACAAGATTTTATATAAGGCAGCACCTCAGGCCTTCCTGCTGTGCTGCTCTACAGCAAAAGAAAAGGGCCGGAATGTCCTTATCTATCAAATACGGTGCATTCCTGTTCTTTTCCCCTGCCCTGGTGCACAATGGCCTGCCATGCGCCAACGCACGCACCTTTGTGCCATGGTGCAAGGGTGCCTGTGTTGCAGGAATGATTGTTTTTGTGCAGGAAGGGCAACCTTCCTGCACAAAACCAATCACAAGAGGCTTTTTCCTCTTTCTATGTGTGCTGCAGAATGTGCCTCCCTTACTCCTCCCCTGGGGAGGCGTACATTTTTAGTGCGGCCTCAGAGTTACGATTTCTCGTAAATCTGGGGCAGTGTCAAAAAGCCATGGGTGTTGCTGGGAACGCCCATAGAAACACCCATTGCATGCTCCTTTAATGCAGAAGACTGCATTAAAGGGAACAAAAATTTAAGGCTGCATTTAGACACACAATGTGGCTTAGTGCTGCCTGGTAAATATGGAGCAGATCCTGTGCCACTGGAGCATCGCAAAAAGTGACGCTATGGTGGCGCAGCGTCATTGTAAGTAAAGCCCTTAGTCGGTTGCTCTACAAGCAGTATTAAACATTTTGGAATTCAATTCATTTTTAACAGTCCTAGCAATATATTAATTGATGAACTTAAAAAGCAACCATCAGCGAACTGGATGCTTAAGTAAAGTGAAAAATATCAAAATATTTATTATTTGATTGATTACAGACCTGGGTTTACCTTCAGCATTTCTATTAATATCCAACATGTCATAATGTTTCAAACATATAAATACATATTTAAGAGCAGTATAATAATGCGGCAATGATATACCCACATATTTTAAGTAGTAAAACATGTTGTCTAGAAATACAGATGTAGTTTATATCAGAAATATTTACATCAGAAACCCATACAGCCCTGAATTGTTCATTTGACGCTCTTCTCAAAAGATAACTATTACACAATTCTATTGACTGCAATGTCTTGGGCTGCCTGCCATCTGGATGACCTCATCATTATGTACGAAAGCTCAGATCACATGTAAGTGTCTGACAGGTCTTATGTAATCAGATCTCCCGTAAAATCTGAAAACACAGGGCCTAATTAGGGTGTAAGGCGACCCGACACCGTTGCGGAAAGGTTCCGACTGCAGTATTACGATGCAACTGTCCATCGGACAGTTTCAAACCTCCATTTGTCAATGGAAACATGCCTGCCACACGGTGCAGGGAATTAAGAAGAATCAATAATTTTTTATTTAATTTGATTTAGTCCTCTGCTGAGGACAACAAATTATGAGAGATACATTCTATTAAAAGATTGATAATATAACTACATCAAGAGATAGGTCGAATCCGAATAACTACAGACCAATTTCCCTGTTAGATACAACCTCAAAGTTAATGAGCCGACTCCTACTGTCCAGGCTGGAAGATTGGGCTAGAAATAATAATATTCTCATCCAAGCCCAATATGGTTTTCAGAAGGGGAGGGGCACTGTAGACCAAGCCCTAAACTTAGCCTTGATAACAGAGAAATATACAATGATAATGAAAGGCAAATTATATTTGGGGTTCATGGACCTGAGCGCAGCCTTTGACTGCGTGGTCCATGAGAAGCTGTGGGGCATAATGCAGAGGATGGGGGTAGACCCGGCTATTTTAAATTTCATCCGTCAGTCATACTCTAACGCATCCGCTACAGTACGCTATACAAAATCGGGTGAATGCACGCGCCAATTTAAAATTGGAAGGGGAGTACGCCAGGGATGCGTTTTAGCCCCGTTTTTGTTTTCTTTGTACACTAATGGTGTAGAAGAAGAACTTCTAGCGGCCACTGACGACATCCCGAGATTTGGTCATTTAAGGACCCCAATATTGGCGTATGCAGATGACGCTGTATTGATTGCAAGGACGGGGCTGGGCCTGCAGAAATTGATTGCGACGTATGTCTCTTTCATGGGCATGCTACGGATGAAAGTAAATCACACTAAATCATTTGTACTTGTGGCTGGGGCTGCTAAGAGAGACAAAACCCCTAGTTTTCGTGCGGAAGGTCATAAAATTGAGGTAGTAGAATCCTTCCCTTATTTAGGGTTGTTTTTTGATAAAGATCTCACATGGAACAAATTAGTGGAAGGAAGGAGGAGGGTTATGGAGAGGGGTATTAGCGCCCTGAAATTATTTTCCCAAAAATTGGGGGCGAAGCCTCTGCCCACTATTAAGAATATTTAGCAAGCTCGGGTAAAAGCTGCTGTAACTTATGGAGCAGGGGTGTGGGGTACGGCAAACACCTCGATACTCCAGACAGTTGAGAATAAATATTTTAAATCTGTAGTTGGTCTCCCCCCTTCTTTTACAAACTCCATATTACACAAGGAGTTAGATACCCCTTACATTACTGAACAGATTAAATTGGCTCCGTTGCTTTTGTGGCACTCAGTATGGAGGAGGGAATCTATTCCTCTCAAACAGTTAATACTTAAGAATTGCCTCGATATGGATCAATGGAAGAGTTCCAATTGGTTGACCTATGTGGAGTAGACCTTTAGAGAAATTGGGCTCCTGGAACTTTTTAAGACTCCTCAAAAGTGCAAGAGGTGCTCCAAACAGTATATAACTAACAGGTTCTCCCGGTTGGCGGAATATAAGAGGGAGGAAGATGAGAAGGGAAAACAAGCCATGCGGTTATATCAAGGAACACCTCCGTTATTAAAGGGATGGTTCTCGTATCTAGCAATAGCTAATATTCCACAACACAGGTATATTTTATTAAGGTTTAGAACGAACTTGATAACGTGCATGTTAGGCTATCCGGAGAACACTTTTAGGACCAAGGACTTGAGCGTTTGCCCATGTGACAACGCATCAACTCAATCCGAGTTGCATTTAATCCTGTTCTGTTCATTATATAAGAAGGAAAGGAAAGAATATCTACTGCCAATTTTAAAGAAAGCAAGGTTTACGCAGTGTCGAGTGGCCCTATACTTTTTAAAATCATTACCGGATTTGCATGTTTGTTTTTCAATGGCCTCTTACCTATTGGCATGTTTGAAGAGAAGGAAAGGGGCGGGGCAATAAGATCCTGAGCTGCGATTTTAATTGTAAATCACTGTTTTAACTGTTTAGCAATTTTAATTATTGTAATTTAACTGTGAGTATCAATCGAATGATTTTAATGGAATACTATGAACTTGGGATTTTATGTATTTTATTTTATTCTTTTATGATCATTATAAACTTTGATCGAATAAAGATGGTTTGATACTGAGTCATTAGAACTACATCAATACAATTTAAAAAACTCTTAAAAAATGTATACAAATTATGACAAACAAATTCATCAGGAGGTGATTTAAAAAGTGATATAAGACCTAGTATCGTAATTATATTGAATCTAGTATGGATAGGTTTTAAATACCGGCATCCAGCCTCCACCATTGTTGGATTTGGACATTCGAACAATACATATGGTAGGTCTTGCACTCCTCCAACACACAAATCACAAATGCTGGTTGTATTTTCACAGGTGTTCCATTTAGATGTGAAAGCTTTTAATGGTAAAATCCCTAGCCGCAACGCAATAGAATTAGAATCCTGTGAACTAAGGTAAAACGAATATAGTGTTGCTGCGATTTGTATTCTACTGCATCTGCATATTGTGCATAATGTTTTAGTTGAGAGCAGTGTTTAACATCAAAATCGTAGCTTATTCTCAGGGTCAGGTGTTTTAAGAAAAGCCTCAAGTGTATGGGTGTCCAGGATTTCAAAAGTACTAAAGTGCAGTTTGAGAGGTAAAGTGCTGTATTTAGATTCTGGTAAAAAAGTATATTGCGATGATTCATTGCTAAAGGTCTCCGTTTTTAATGTACACCGTAAGGAACCCTTTTCAGCATGAAGGAGATTATAAGCCTATCTTATAATGTAAGAGATGGCTCTGGCATAAGAGCTAACTAAGGATAGCTCGAGGCGTAAAGTTTGGGCTGGAACTGCTTGGTTGGCTTTTACCAGTTTACGAAGGATATTCCCTTCTTTTATTTTTACTGTATGCCACTTGGTAGTTGGAATATATTCAGGGCATATGATAAAATAGGAGGAATTTCCAAACTAAAAACCTCTAAAACGGAGTGAAAATGTCTATTCCCAGAGGTGGAATTTAAACGTTGCAGTGCGCCAACATGGGCATCAGCTTTGCCCCCAATATGCTGGAAATGGGAGGAGTTTTGTAATGTTTGTGTAAAAATTCGCCCCAGGTAAGTATATTCTTTGACCACCTCAATGGGTTGGCCCTCTAATGTCCAGTTAAAATTAGTGAATTGCTTTCTTCCTCTAAAAGGAATTACTTCTGTTTTAGATATATTTGGTACTAAAACATTTTCCTCTGCGTAACTGGTGAGTGCATGTAGATTTCTTTGTAGGCCGATTGGTGTGAGATCTAATATAGCACAGAGTGATGGTACATGCACCCCTTATTTGAGAACAGTAAAGCTCCAATATTAATTCGAGTTCAACAATGTGATGCGTGCAGATCGGGTATCGCTCACTGATCCACGAGCATCAATAAAGTATGTGGTAAGCGCCACCCCAGGGATGGCGTCCCCTCAGTGCACTGCTTTGTATCCAATGACTGGAGTAATCCAATTTAAAACGTTAGGCAAGTTGATTGCAGAAGTTTAATTTATTCTTTTTCATAAATTCCTTTTGCTAAATGTGTTTTTACATGATTTCAAAAATGTACATCTTCAAATGAAGCAGAAAGTATGTTTCAGTTTACTAGTCCCGATGCATTTCGGGCTCGTGGGAGCCCTTCATCAGGGGCACATTCAACACTTTAACAAATGAAGCAGGAAAGGGACTGGGTTACAAAGTGGCTGTGGAAATATCATTTGCATTAAGTGTATAACAGTATTTAAAAATATAAATCAGTATTTTCAGAAAGCCCAAGAAACCAACATGGGAATTCCTTTTCGAAAGTGGCCTGATGGCAACCTTAATAGTGGACGTACATCATGATGTGGCGACAGAAAATCAGAAGATGATAAGTGAATGAAACATGTTAACTTAAATCATGCTAAAGGAAGTTGATGCTTGGTTACTGTGCCTTCATTCCTTCCTGAACCATGCGTTAAAACCACCTTGGCGGTGCAAATAAGTGAGAAGTTCGAAAAGGTGAAGGGTTGTGCTGGGTGCACAAGCGAACATGCACGAAATATTAACACAAGTCATGCGAGATAAACAAACAGTGCTCACATGCCGGTATGATCAGTCGATTGCTTGCCGATAATTAGTAAGATTGTGAGCGGCACAGAATAAGAAGTTGTGCGGAGTGTACAAACCTTTATGACTGGAATTAAACATTGAAATAATGCAGTACGAACAAAAACAGTGCTTATCTGCTGGTGGGAATGGGGAACGCAACGGAGCATCTCTTACCAATGTCAGATGGGTCGTTCACTTCTCAGGGTGGACCACGCTGAACGGTTTGACCGGGACGAATGTGAATGAATTAAAAATTTGCTAACATTCATTACAAGAATTTTCAATTCTATTAAGGACACGGAGGCGAGGATTATGCTTCTCATTTCTTTACTAGAAGCTCACAGCAGCCAATAGGAAAACAATATCAAAATCTCATGACCAACCATAGAGTACCAAGTATATAAGGTCCCAACATCGGCACAGTGTCCTCTTTCTTTGTAAATCATATAACAGTTAAGTCCATGCACCACCTGTGCTCGAAGAATAGAATGAAGACTGGGAACATTCTCCTGAACGATAACCTTAGGCCCAACGTGGCTCCTTTACTGAACTGGGACTCGGCCCAATGACCACCGAATGTCCTGGAGACACGAAGAACTTCGCTTCCTTAAAGGTTTCTTCATGCATTACTTGTTATCAGTGCCTGAAAAGAATAGCAATAACACCCGTAACACCATTCCATGAAATGTGAACCTTATAGCAAACAGCAAGGGGTGGGAACAAAAACATATCAACAGTATAACCTACTTTTATGTATATAGCGAACATCGTATACAATGTTAACATAACGTTTGGGTGGGATAATCCTCGTCTCCGTGTCCTTAATAGAATTGAAAATTCTTGTCACGAATGTTAGCAAATTTTTAATTCTATGTCAGGACCGGAGGCTCCGATTATGCTTGTTCAAAGCTTAGCCACCACTACAGAAGCAACATCAACAATTGGTTTATAATAAAAGGCTTTAAATGTACTCTCTGTAGACCAGTCAGCCGCACTCATTATGTCAGACAAACTGACACCAGCTGAAAAAGCCTTGGACGCCATCGCCCCTTGAGCTGAATGGGCCCCAAATTTTGAAACATCAATACCCGCTTCGCTCATGAGCCAACGCATCCATCGTGACAAGGTGGCTGGAGTCACGGGGCGAAAGGGTTTCTGAAGAGCAATCAATAATTGACCCTGCATATCTGTACGGAATTCGGCAGTACTTACTTCATAATCCTTGACACATTGTACAACACACAACTTCGGGTTATTAGGAAAAGCTGGATAAGAGACTGAGGAGGTATTACACTTAGTCCTCCGTGAGATATTGAATGACACCCCTTCTGGGGAAAATCTACACTCCGCCAAGTCTAGGGATCTAACATCTGAAACTCTCTTGCAAGAGACAAGACAAAGCAACATAGTCAGCTTAGCAGATAACTGTTTTCGAGAAAGATACTTGTTAGAAGGCCATGCTTCCAGAAATTTCAGGACAACAGAAATGTCCCATAACTGCGAGTACTTTGGGCAAGGGGGTTTAACCATCCGAATGCCTCTGAGCAGTTTACACACCAACGAATGCTCACCAAGTGGTTTGCCATCCACGGGTACATGCCCTGCGGAGATGGCCGTTCAGAAGTTGTTCACTGTCCTGTAGGCTAAGCCAGAGGACGCCATTGAAGCCAGAAAATTAGCAGCTAGAGAGACATGTGCTGTAGCGGGATCCACATCCCGTTGAGAGCACCAATCACACCATTGTCTCCAAGCAGAAGCATACCGTTTGTGAGTGTTGGCCGACCAGGCCTCGTTGATGCATTTGTCAGCTTCCTTTGAAAGGTCCGAGACTTTCCATCTGTCCCTGAAACCCACCAAGCTACCAGAGGAAGTTGGCCAGACTCTACTAACGGATGAGGAGTCTGTAGAGGGTCCAGCAACAGATTCCGTAATCGTGGAAGGAGGATTGGAACCGCACAGAGCATCTCCAGAACCACTGGGAACCATGCTTGTGCCCTCCAGAGTGGAGTGATTAAAATCAGTTCTGCTCGATGATACCTGGCTCGCGCCAGAACCCTGGGGATCATCATGAATGGAGGGAAGTCGTAGCACAGGGAAGTCAGCCACTCCTGAAGGAACGCATCCGTGGCCAGAGCCTCTGGGTCCGGATGCCAGCTGTAAAACCTGGGAACTTGTCTGTTGAGACGGGACGCAAACAGGTCTATGTGACAAGGACCCCAAAGGTCGTCCAAGTTCTGGAACACCTGGGGGTGTAGCATCCAGTCGCTGAAGTCCTGCAAGTGGAGGGAGTGCCAATCCGCCACCTCATTGTTGTAGCCCGGAAGATATTCCGCCACTACCGAAATTCTGTTCTGGAGGCAAAAATGCCAGAAGTCCTTGGCAATCTCTGCCAGCATGCGGGACTTCGTGCCGCCCAATTTGTTCACATACCGTACTGCCGAAATGTTGTCCATCCGAAGGAGGATACAACAATCTGTTTTCTGAGGGGACAAACAGCGGATCGCAAATGAACCAGCCAAGAGTTCCAGGCAGTTGAAATGTAATGTAAGTTCTTCCGGCGACCAACGGCCACCCGTGGACAACTGGCCGCAACGGGCTCCCCAATCCCCCCTGCTGGCATCGGATTCGATCCTAAGCAGGCTCAGCCGTTCCAAGCCTCCATGTGGTGTAACCACCATAACATCTCGAGCCTCGCCTCCTCTGAGAGGGGAATCATTTCTGAGTAACTGAGGCCTTTTTGAAGATGTCGTATTTTCAGCCGTTGAAGGGCCCGGTAGTGAAGGGGGCCCAGGAAGATCGCCTGAATTGAGGAAGCTAGTAAGCCCACTATCCGGGCTACGGATCTCAAAGACACCATTTGCTTGTGAAGTGTCGACCTCAATTCCCTCTTGATGGTTCTGATCTTTTGCATCGGTAAAAGGAGCTGACAAGTCAGCGAGTTGACAAGGAAACCCAAAAACTCGATCGATTGAGACGGGATCAACATTGACTTCTGTTGATTCACAATAAACCCGAGACTCTGTAAGAGATTGATTGTCCACTCGAGGTGCTTGATGACTAGTTGGGGACAGTTCGCCATTATGATGATGTCGTCTAGGTAGACAATCAGACGAACTCCCCGCGCTCTCAGAGATTCTACTACCGGACGAAGGAGTTTCATGAAGCACCACGGTGCTGACGAGAGGCCGAACGGGAGAACCTTGTACTCGTAACAGATCCCCTGCCAGAGAAACTGCAGGAACCGTCGATGAGGGGCGAAGATAGGAATGGATAAATACGCGTCCTTCAGGTCCAGACGGACCATCCAGTCCCCTTCTCGGAGGAGATCGCGTAGAAGATGGATTCCCTCCATCTTGAAGTGACGATAGATTATCCAGGCATTGAAATCTTTTAAGTTTAAGACTAATCTGGATCCACCTCCTTTCTTCCTCACTAGGAAGACATTGCTGCAAAATCTGCGAGGGTGGAGAGTCGAAACCACTATGGCCCCTTTCTGAAGTAGGGAGTCTATTTCTGCGGAGAGAAAGGTCTGATCGTTTTGGGAAAAAGACATCTGTAGAGGGTGTCTGACTTGGGAAGGATGGTCGTACAGTTCTAACTTGTACCCCTGCACGGTTTCCAAGACCCATGCATCTTGAGAGATCGTGCGCCAGTTGTCTAGGAAAAACATCACTCTGCCCCCCAAGATTACCTCTGAACAGGGAATCAGTCTCACCTGTAGATCCGGAATCTTGTTGTCTGCCTGAATTGCCTCCAAATCTGCCTTTGCGGAATCTATTCCTGGAGCGTCGGGTTGGATAGAAGGAGGAGTTGTTATTTGAGTTGGAGTCCTGATAACCTCCTCGCTGCTGGCCGCGCGGGGCGCCTTGATTATAACACCGGCCAAACGAGCGCCCCCGAAATCGTCCAGCCCTGCCGAAAACCGGGCAGAACGCCCGTTTGAGGGACCCTTGGGCTTTGTCCAGACCACTGAACGTGGCAACAAACTTTGTTAATTCCTTAAGGAACGGTTGTCCGAAAAGCAAGCCCTGGGCCAGTGGGCCCGATTCAGACGTTGAGAATTCTGCCAATTTGGGATCTAACTTCAACAAAATAGAGCGACGGCGTACCGAAGATAGTACACAGTTGGCATTGCCGAGCTGGCATACTGCCCTTTGGGCCCAACCGATGAGCTCTTCTGGATCAATCCCCAATCCGGACTCCTTGGCCCTAAAGCCTAACTCGAGGATCTTAGTCAGGTGTCCGGTCATGTCCAGTAATTTATCCTGACATGACCACCAGCATCTATCAAGACCCTTCTTGGGATCCTTCGAATACTTCTTGAGGTAGGTAAGCATGGAGGGATCAACCTCGGGAGTCTCAGCCACCTTACCTGCTAAATCAGGTCTAGGGCATTCCGACCGAAGTCGCGCCCGTACATCCTTGTCGAAGGATTGGCGAAGATGAGACTGGACATAATCCGCCACTTCCTGGGGTGGCAGCCAGGCGGAAGAATTTGGGTGCACAATTTCGGAGGGTTCAAAGTTGAGTACCTTGGGAGCCGAAGACTCGTTCGTGTGTCTTTCTTTGCTTGCTTTTTTGACAGGTCTAGGAGCCTCCTCCTGGCCGGTGGAGGGGTCCGAGGAGGTGTCCTGGTAATCCTCCTGGGTGATTTCCATAATAGTCGCCTTACTGGAGGGGGCGGAGTACTCCAGCTCCTCCATAGACCTTGCAAGTTTGGCGAAATCGACAGCATGCAGGTTCTTAACCCCCATACCCCGAGACATAGGGCGATTGCCCGAGGTGGGGAGCCAGCCTTGTTGCTTGGCGTATGTACACAGGTGACATTTAAGGGGTTCTATGTCTTTCACCAAAGCCTTATTACCAGAATGTTGGACTCCTGCGTCCAGGGCCTCAATGAGGTCCTGCTCCATAGACCCAGAGGGTTCCTCTTCGTAGTAGTAGTCCTCTTCATAGTAATACTCGGCCATCTTGACACCCTGGGAGAGTGACTTCGAAGACCCCGGGAGGACCGTCTGTGAAATGCTCGGGGAGAACCCACGTGGCACAGATGTATAATTATAGAAATCAGGGGGGGTGGCAAAGAACCCCAGGCAAGCTCAGTACAATCCAGAAGGATGTAAGTAAATAAGCATAAGATGTGGAGGGAGGAAAAACCTTGCCCAAAAGCCACTCTAGGCAGAGCCTATGCAGGATTATACAGCCCCAACACTGTGTTATAAGTGCAGGACGTCTGGGGAGCACAACAATCTGATTTTCGGCAAAACGCTTCAAAAACGGGCTCAAGGAGCACGAAAAACGCTGCTCCGGCGTTCACTGAAGCCCGATTAATTAATTCAGGGCAAAGATTGCCGCCGCGCATGCGCGGTACCGGCCGCTTGCTGAAAGTAAAGATAGGACTGCGCGTCAATAGAGACGCGCGTCCTCGCTCCCCGGCACCTCCCGCTCCACTGTGCGGCAACCCGATCGGCTAAGGACCTCGAAGAGACGTGCAGCCCGCCAGACACGGACACCAAGAGGCGCACAGCTTTGGGCAGCAATACTCGGGCACCTAATAAATACCCGCGGTAAGTGCAAAACACAGCCGCTAACAATTTCAAGGCTATAAAACTCAAACAGCGCTAAACACAGCCGCTATGTCAAGACTATAAAGCACAATACTAGCGTAAAGACAATCGTTATAGCAACGCTACGATTATAAAAGCAAAAGCAATCCTAGTAGCAATTAAGTCATATATAAGGTAAGAGCACTTAACTGGCTGCGGAGCAGCAAAGAAAGAGGACACTGTGCCAATGTTGGTACCTTATATACTTGGTACTCTATGGTTGGTCATGTCATTTTGTTATTGTTTTCCTATTGGCTGCTGTGAGCTTCTAGTAAAGAAATGAGAAGCATAATCGGAGCCTCCGGTCCTGACATAGAATTTAAAATGAACCAGTGCATGTGTAAGGGTGTGCGGGGACTAGACATCAAAAACGGACTCGAGTGAAACGACGGGTTGAAAGAGAGTATTTGTGAACGCCATTTTGTAATGGAGGTTTGTTCATAACCGTTCCTGTGGGTTTAATGAAAACTAATGGATGTGAAAATGAACAACTTGGCAGACCAAAAGAGCACTAAAAAAGAGTTGAATTAGAGTCGATGAAGAGTAGGAATTGGAATGATACTTTACAAAAAATTGCTATGATTTTGCCAATTGAAAGCAATGAAAACAGATGAGTAGTGTGGTAAAAGTAAAGAGTAAAGAATAAAAAGATTGAAGATGAAAAGTACAGAAACAGCTCTCAGGGCGTGGTGAAAGAGTCAATTGTACAAACAGTTGCTGTGGAATAACAAAGTCATGGTTGAGGAGCTCTCAAAAAAGTTACAAAAAACTTGTCAAAAAAATGTGTAGTATGAAATGTCCAAACAAGTCCTTGTGAATCGACGAGTTGGGTAAAATTATCACGGAAAAACATCAAGCAGGTTGCAATGTCACAGTGAGATGTGTTCCTTGTGAACGTCATTGTGGGTATCCTGTGGCTTGAACCGATGGTGAAAAGTCAATTAAAGAAAACAACTGTATTCCAATCAATTGTTCAATCCATTCGGGCTTAGTGTGTCTAATAATCTAATCCAGTATATTTCTCTCTGTAAGAGTATTTAGTTATATTCATCCCCTCACACGGTGCCACAGACTCAAGAACCAGGAAACGTAGTTGGCTGATGTTGTGATTGCACAACTGAAAATGCATGGCTACACAGGATTTCTGGTTGTGTGTATGAATATTCCTCTTGTGTTCATTCAATCTTGTTTTGATCTTGCGTTCGGTTTTCCTGATGTATGCCAAGCTGCAAGGGCATTTCAACATGTAAATTACATTCGTACTGTCACATGTGGCTGAAGTGTGTAATTTGACGGTATTGCCCTTGTGTGGGTGGGTAATCTGATTGCCCTTGATAATATTGTTACAATTGCTGCAGTTGTGACATGGAATCGTTCCTTTGTGAAGTTGTTGGATGGTTCTCGGTCTGGGGACAGATACAATTTCTTTGATGTTTTTGCTCCTTCCATATGCAAACAAAGTCGTATTGCCAAAGATGCCTTTGAAATCCGGTTCCATTTGTATCATTGGGCAATACTTCAAGATTAGATTTTTGAATGCTGGACTCAGTGAGGAAAACTTAGGCAGTAAGACCACACAGTCCTGTTTATTGGGTTTGGTGGCTGGAGTCAAAAGTTGGTCGCGAGAGATAGATGTAACTCATCGTTCAGCTTCCTCCAGTATATTGGGCAGATATTGCCTGTCCTCAAATCTTCTCAACATGGCACTCATGTTTGTGGCTAATGTGTCTGGGTCAGAAACAATCCTTTTAACGTGAAGCAGCTGCGAATATGGCAAATGTTGTTTCAACGATGTTTGATGGAAGCTTTTGAAATGCAATAAATTGTTGCGGTCCGTGGCTTTCCTATGCCAGAAACCGCTGGGTCTAGCACCGGCAACATTCAAAGTAACATCAAACAATTACTTTATTTCACTAAAGAGAAATCCGCCAGAGGCTTCATGCAAGCACCCTCATCAAGTGCCATCGTACTCAACGTATTCCAAGGGTTTACGTATCTCACTCAAACCTTCTCTTTGCAAAAACAACCCTAGGCTTATTGAAAGATGGTATGCCATCCTCAACAAGTGTTCTCTTGACCTAATTTTACTTATTGTTGAAGAGCTCTCCAAACTCATTGAGGAACTCAATGTTGAAATCAATCAACTTAAACAAGAATTGTCCACCAAGATGATTGCTGATGATTGATCGAAAACCCTCAGGGATATTAATGAGCAACTGGAGAGACATACTCAGGTAATAAATAAACGTAATATAGGGAAATATAATCGAGATATCAGTGACTAAAAACTTGGCGAGGTTTACAGTTGGGCCGAAGTTTATGCCAAGCGACGGCAGAATAGACCTTCCCATAAAACATCAGATACAGAAACAACATCCACCGACTGTGATTCCACATCTAGAAGGGACACAGGTCACAACAATTTAACAATTCCCATACCTAAGGTGCCTACACCATTAACTGTTGCACAATCTAGCCTGCAGGGGCCTTTTTTAGGACAAGGTCCACTTCAAAGCGACGAACCAGGTGGAGCAAGCACAAATCAAGAATCCAGCAGCGACCCGGCTGCCCCGAAAAGAATCACCAGGAGTCAGAGAACATGAATGAGAATGAGTTGGTGATCAACATCTCATCACACCAGCTGAGTAAAGTTGAAATGAAAGTCTTAAGGAAAGGCACTTCTTTTGTCCCAACTTATCACCCTAATCCATTGGAACTTGAGGTGAGCTTTTTCAAATTTATGCGTACACTGCGTCTTAAGCATTTCTTCACCAACATAGTCGAACATCGATCAATAGACGATGAAGACACATTAAAAGGACTGAGAACTAAGAGCACTTTTATGACCCCTGTCAGTCATAAAATTCTGGATTAGTTTGAAATCATCATTAAACACCATCTGCCGAATCTACACAAGAGCAACAAGTCTAAATATTCCAATTTGACTACAAAGGAACGTGGGATTTTGACAACATTGCCAACAACACCAATATCAGATGTACAATGGCAGACAAAGGAGGAGCCATAGTAGTCATGGACTTCGTATATTACTTCCAAAGTGCCAAAGAACATGTATGTGATCCTACAATTTACATGAGACTCGGTATAAACCCTACCAATAAATTTACACAAATCTTGAAAAGTCTCCTTGAATCAGCTGTTCTTAAAGGTACCATCACTGAAAATGACAAAAGATATTTACTTCAAGAAAATCTAAGATCTCCATCTTTCAATATGCTGCCCAAAATCCACAAGAATTTGAACAAACCTCAGTTTAGACTCATTGTGTCTACACATGGGTCTCTACACAAACCCAGTGGCAAATATTTGGATAAACACCTACAAGTTTTGGTTCAACAGATGTCAACGTACATAAAAGACACTACAGACCTGCTAAACAAAATTCAAACGATCCACTTAGACATGGATTCCAGCGTCTTGATGTGCATCATTGATGTCAAGTCTCTTTACACCTCCATCCCGCATGATTTGGGGATTGTAGCGGTGGAATATTTTGTGACCAGAACAGATTGGGAGGAGGATTTGAAAATGTTCCTATTAGAGTTCATGAATTACATTATATACCACAGCTGTTTTCGTTGGGAAAATGATTACTTCTTACAGCTCACAGAAACATCCATGGGCAATTGTGCAGCACCCAGTTATGCCAACCTATTCATGCACAAGTTCGAAATGAAGCATATACTAAACAACAATACATGGACCGACAACTTGTTGATGTTTGTAAGATACATTGATGACATCTTTCTACTGTGGGGGGATCTCAGCAAGAATTAACTTCAGCCATAGAAGATTTGAATTCCGTCAACGACCGCATTCAATTTACATACAATTCCAGTGACACTGCTATCAACTTTTTGGACGTGAACATATTCAGATCTGGAAACAAGCTAGAGACTAACATGCATAGGAAAGCCATGGACCGCAACAATTTATTGCATTTTGTCGTGTAGTTCCTATAGTGCCCCTGCAGGACCTGCGCGTTTGGATAACATAAACTGTGGGCTTGGTGCTAGACTGACTCTGTGCACCCCCACCGCGGATGTTAGCAGGATTTGCATTAGCTAGCTCACAGTGCCACTAGAATCTCCTCTTATCGGGGAGAGATTAGTCTTTGGCAACCTTAGATCATGACAACCCTGATCCCTCAGAATCGTGGAAACAATGTACTACTTTTCGCTCAGTCACTCGTGCTTACTTGTTCGGTTTGTCTCAGAGAGTTACACAGAATAAACAGTCTGGGCATTTCAATAAGTATTTATTGAACAGTCGTTATTCTAGTGTAGAATATATGTGCTGCAGCAACCAGCAGACAATAGCAGAGATATATTATCAGCAGTACGATAAAAGTGAAAGGATAGTACAGTTCTACCATATTGCAATAATCATGAATACATACATGAATATAAAATGCGTGATAGAATGTCACCTAAAAGTGTGCGTACTCCTACGATGCCTAACTAGATGTACCTAAGTGTACCTAGCATGTGTGTAGGTCTAAAAGCCTAAGAGCCAAGAATCCTTCTAGGATTTAGTCGAACCCCATCACCTGAATAGAGAGAGTGTGGGACCCCGTCCTGGTCTCGAGTTGGACTGCCCCGTAAGGTTAGACCGCTGTCAGCTGGAGCGACTGCATGCAGGAGCCTCAGCATCTCTGATCAGTGTGTCGGCATGGAAGTCTCGGTTCCCTCTATCTTACCATGGCAAGATGTGGTGTATTTATACCCTAAAGTTTCTCGTCCCTCAGTATGGTTTGTATTGGTCTTTGTTAGACATGAGGAAGACGTCAGGGGTGAACTTTGTACATACATATTATGCGGGAGATGTAGCTGGTGAATGCTCAGGCATAATTTATGAATACATTGTAGGCCTGTGTTCGGGAAAAACCCTGCAGTGTTCAAACCACAGACTAGATAACGTTCAACCCTCAGAGCTTGTTGTGTACTGTAGGGAACTAATGTAGGTGAAAGATAATGCCTATATTAGGGCATAGGAGATCATGACTATAACAAGGGCATAGACGATTATGACCATAATAGGGCATATACGATTATGACCATAATAGGGCATATACGATTACGACCATATACGGCATATATGAACGTGTCTATATTAGGGCCTCTATACGAAACATAACACCCACTCCACTTTCGAATTGGATGACAATGACCATACTTAAAATCTGGACAATTTAATTTTTTTCTTAAAAACAGCTAAAAACATGGTTTTAAAAAGATATTTAAAAAATGTTTTAAAAAAATGTTACAAATCAGCTATTCTTTTGTTGCCACTTGAAAAAGTCAATTCTGTCTCACTGATAAAAGTTGCATTACTACAAGCAGGAGAAGGCCATTCTTTTCTCAAGTGAAAGTGTCAAATTAGGAAATGTTCCAATTTTAGTTCGTTTATTTATTAAACGAAGTGGAGAAGCCGAATTCTTTCCCAGGACGCGATGAGCCAATTCAAGATTAAGTGTCCTGGCTTGGAGATACAGCATTATTGGTGTTAGCTACTGCAGACGACAAATCCAACGCCTCACAGGGAACGTCAATCGCACATAGATGGAATTCAGCACTGCCAACAGTCGGTGCTGCGGCAGTTGTTACCTGAGTGCCTGTGGAGGACCACCTAACCCAGCAGGAGCAAACGGCACCTGTGGATTCTCAAGGAATGCGTTCATCAGAATTGGAAGACGCTGGGGACAATACAGAGCATGGGCCTTTAGGGGGTCCAGCATAGCATCCATGTCCGGAGGCGTATCTGATGGAAACGTTAGACAGAGATCCAAAGTGCATTCTTCTCCGCAAAACAGGCATCGAAGAACAGGTAAGATGCAGTCCACCCAGACTAGTCTAAACGATAGGAACCAAGAGGCGTTCAGTTCTCTTAGGCAAGGTATACCCAGAAGATGCACCATGCGTTCACGGTATTTCCGCTCCATGAGTATGTTTGCCATTTCCTCGGAAATTGGGCCGTCCATTGCGTAGCAGTAAGATTACAATCAGGACTCCTGCAATTAGAAACAGGATAAGCGGGAGACCTCCAAAGACGCTTCCCAATACGGAGTGTATAAAATTTGGGATTACTCCGAGGACTGTCTGAAAGGTGCTTAATAGTCCTGACCCTATGGTCTTAAATAGGTGTACAATACCGCTAGTATCAGACATGTTAAAGATACAACCCACCATTTCTGCAAAATGAAAGGGGCAGTTTGTACGTATAAGCGCCTGTATCTCAGTCGAGGTCCTTGCAACTTGAAGTTCAAAGGTTTCTCGAGCGGAGGTTAAGGGCACGGGTTGCTGTAAAAGCATGGCTTTCAGTCTGCTCAAAGTATCAAATTGTATAAAGGAAACATTCAATGAAGGCCATAACGGCGCCTCCCTGACTGTGTTCAGTGGCGGAAACAATACTTGCATACAGCAAGTAACCCTGGAGTTAACAGTGACCAGATAGGCAACGCCCGGAAGCATCCCACAGCAACCTTGATCGTTTAGCATCAAGTAACTTCCATTCGAAAGCAGCTGGAAAACCGGCGTGATCATGGCCGCTGGGGTCCCTGACATGTGACACGAAAAGTTCGCTACCGAACCACTACATGCTCCGTGCAGAGAAATATCCTGACACATGAGAGAACGCTTAAAGCGTTCTTGCAGTTTGTACCACTTAGATACACTTCTCGATCCCCATTCCGGCATCGATATCTATATGGTTACTCCCAAGTTTCCTTAATGTAACCCTTACCCATTTTTTCATATTTGCCTGCCTGCCTCTACTCAAGGCAATATTGAAACTGAAACGTAGTGACCGGCAGAGTGATTTGGCCATGAATTAGCCATTCAGTTGATGGTGATTCGGCTACAGTGAATGGTAACCTTTCCAGTTTCTCAATACCCAGCATTGTATATTTCGCTCCCCTTTGTGCCATTTCTGTCTGTTTATCAGTTAGATTGTATTCTGAAAACAGAGACGTGGTGTTTATAAAACGCCAGGGCACATAGCCTGCACGCAAAGATTGCAGCGTCCAGCTTAACATCATAATAGAACGTAATTGGGATTGCCCGTATTGTAACAAGGCCAGATCTTGTTCTAATATGTCGATTGCCGAAGACACAATGTTGCCTAAGGAGTAAATCCTGGAGGTTAAAGTCGTTAACCCATTATCCACTACAGCTAATGCCTTCTCTAGGTTAATTTGGTCTATTTCCCGTATTCTTTCTGCGGCCTCCTGTTGGGATATTTTCCAGTTTTCATAATAATAGGCATAAATGCCAGCATATATGAAACGTTTCTGATGTGTTTTCCTTGGGCCTGACAAGAAATCCCTTTAGGTCCACATCAGGTGTGAGTAAGGTCAAGTGATGTTTTACTTCTGTGAGTGTTGAAGTCTCTAGCCAATCAAGGCACAACTTTCCAACACTATAGGATGTCACTACCCCTGGGTGTTGTCTTTGTACATAGCGTGCATCTGGCCTACTGATACTAAACCCCTCGGCTATACCTAGGAATCTCTGTTGACATGTGTTTGTGTCAATGTGCCAAATCAGCCATGCTGTCCAATTGGGATCTGACCTGTTGTACTGGAGAATGTCATCTAATCCTACCCCATGTGTAGTTGAATTCTGCCCGCCACCCATCTGTGATGGTGTGTTCATTTCCTTGTTCTTGGCTAGTCCAAGACAGGATGTCTGTTGCACAGTGTCATTTAGAAATATCATCTGCTGTGGAATGAGGCATGCTCTAAAAAGCACTTCTGTTCCCTGGACCTGCCAGTCCCTAGACCGCCAGATTGATTTTAAATCTATAGTGTCCTTCCATAGGTCGAAACCCTGTGTAGACAACTGGGCCATAAAGGAAGCAGAGTAAATCTGTTTGGTGCTAGTCAACATAATTTTCTGTGCTGATGTTGTTGCCACTTTGTAATAAAATGACTTCGGGTCAGATGTATTAAACCCTGAAAAGTATGTGAATTTCTGTGCAAAAGTTTGCGAACTACCTTTTGGAGGTGTTGGGCAGTGTTCCCACTGGTGGTATTCAAATACATTTCTAGGTGTTATGGATTTGTGCAAGAAATGATGACCATAGTGTTGGTAACAGTACAATGTATCATAGTCTGAAGTACCTTCTAACATTTCATTGTTCAGAAATGCTGCAGTTTTTTCAAAATCAGACATCATATTATTTACAGTTTCAGTGTCCCAATCATCAGAAAATGTACTGGAGGTAATGATATCACTTAAAGACATTTTAAATACATGTTTAAGCTTTAAAAGTTCAGTCGGACCTAATATATCGAAATCAATCTTGTCCCATACTATACCGTCCGGTATAGGAACTGCTGTGATGTTCACTGAAGACAAGTCTCTTGGTTCACGATGTGAAGATTGGTGTGGTTTTAAATTTAAATTAACCTTTTGGGCTGTAGAGCTCTGCAGAAGATACTGTCCATTAATAAGCAGACTAAAAGTTATTGTTAAACCTAGCCAGAAAAGAAAAAATAGAATCCCAGTGATATACCATAGTTCTATCCAAGGTGACACCAGGTAAGTCTTTCTAAAAAAGTTCAGAAAGTCAATGAGTTTCTGTTTGTGTGACTTTTGGGCTGGTGTAGTTTCCGGCTCACTTGGATCCAGTGAAAACGTATCAAAGTTCATGAAGTAGCCAGAAGCAGTTCGATCAATTGTTGGAATTGCATCAGGATTTGTTGAAATCGGATTTTGCTCTTGACGAGGAATGTTGACATAGACGTCTGTAGTCGGTCTTATTGCAACTTCGTTGTTAAGTTGATTTTCTTCTTGAAGTTGAACTTCTTGTTGAAGTGGAACGAGTTCCATAGCATTGTTGCTTAGTCCTTTATTCCGTACAGGTGGCTCTTCAAACGTGATGAGTCTTTCTGTTTGAACTTCTTGGATTGTAGTGAGAGGAGGGCGTCTGCTACTGTGGAGTTCACGAGGCCTACTGTTTAGTATCGGCCACATAGTGTGGTTTGATTAAGTCGATTGAGACAAATCTTTTCTCCTGTTTCCCGGCAAGAGGCGGCAGAAGTACAGTTCCTGTGCCTTGGATTGCTAGGACCGGTACAGCTGTTCTGTAGGATGGTCCGAATTCTTTCTTGTCTGCAATCTTCTCTCTGACCAGATCCCCAACTTTTGGGATCCAGACAGCTCTTGCCGTTACTGCCTTGACTTCCTCAGTGGCGGTCTGTTTTAAGTGGACGTTGCTTTGTTGTGTCCTGGATTCATTTAGATCCTGTAAAACAGCCAAATGATCATGGATATCAAATGGTTTTTCATTCGCCACTGTGCCTCCACAATAAAGATCAGGTACCCACATTCTTGTCCCAAATAGGACCTCGTAAGGAGTGACCCCCCCCCAGAGAGCTTCTTGGCTGGTTGTTAATTGCTCTTTGGACCCCATAAAGGTGACTGACCCAACTACCGCCCGTGCCTAATACCCTAGCTGTTAGAGATTGCTTTAAGTCATGGTTTTTCCTCTCCACAACCGAATTTCCCTCAGGATGGTACGGAGAGGAGTACCGCAATGCTACGCCCATTCCTTCCATGGCCTCTTTGTAAGCCCAAGAGCTAAACGCCGGGCCACGGTCAGAATGTAACGTGCCAACTGCGTATGTGCCAATAAAGACTCGCAAATCTTTTATAACAGTTCGAACGTCAGCCGAGCGCTGAGGCCAGACCCAAAGGAATCTAGAGCAGGAATCCACCACAACCATGATATATTTCTTGGCCCCATCTGATTGTAGGGGTCCGCAGTGGTCCAAATACACACATGCGAGTGGTTTGTCTGATTTTAGTAATGGTATCTGTGCTGGGCATGCTACGGTAGAGCCTTTCATCTGCTGGCAGATGTCACACTTTAAGACATAGGGGCCGATTCCGATCTCGGCCGGTAGTGCTCCGAATCGTATTCGGATTTACCGGATCCGATTCGGAGCCCAGTTTCCCGACCGAATCGTACGCGGGTCCGGCCGAGCGAGTACGATGCAAGCTCCAGCGAAATCGCCGACCGACTCGTACGCGGCTTCAACACGCTCCGACTGACTCACACGGACACGACTCGCACCGCGCTATGGAGACGTTTCCCGGCCAGGTAAGTACGATGCGTGCCGCGAGCAGTCCGACCGACTCACGCCGTCCGGCTCAAAAAAGCTGTTGTAGCCGGACTTTGGGGGTCTGCGTCGGACCCCCCTGTATGCGTAGGCGCGCGAGTCGCACACAGGGGGGACCCATGGGTCCCCCCTACCTGTGCATGTACGCCGCGATGCGCATGGACGCGTACCCGCTGTAGGGGGCGCCCTTGTTTGCCTCACACCCATTGAGTCAATGGGAGCCCGCGTACGCGTTGTACGACCGGCTCCCATTGACTTCAATGGGAGTCTGACCGAATCGAGTCCGTTAGCATGCGAATGCATTGTACTCGTCCGGTCGGACTGCTAGGGTCCGATTCGGTCGGAATTCTCTCCGGGTCCGGCTCGGTCGGAGAGATTTCCGGCCGGAATCGGAATCGGCCCCATAGTCTTTGGTCTGCTTTGTTAAACCTGGCCACCAGTAGCGCTGTTTCAGTAAAGAAATAGTCGCTGTAACGCCTGTATGCGCAGAACCCAAACCCTCGTGTGCTGCTAGAATTAAGCCTTGCCTACGATCCATATTTGGTATTACTCTATCCCCCACTCCAGGAATCTGAGCATATGGAATGGTTTGTGCATCTAACTTGTAGGAGTACTTGAGTGGAAATTTTTTAGGTACAGCTGTGCTGCCTTTGCGTGAAGCATTGACAGCTACCAAAATCTTGCCATCTATTCTCGTTTTTTAACGAATGATTGCAGCTATGGACGCTGTGGGTACAGCCCCCTTTGCGGCTTCATCAGCCAATGAATTCCCTTCAACGTGAACGCCATCACGCTGATGACTCAGTGTATGTATCACCTGAGCCCTTGGTAGTTTGTTTCTCAACTCCACTACCTGTTCCCGTAGCATTTTATGCTTAATTGTGCCACCTTTTGCGTCTTTAAACCCGTTTGATTCCCAATGATGTAAATATTCATTGTACGACTGTACACAGTAAAAGGAATCACACACAATTAGTGTGGGGAATTTGTGTTCCGTATTTACGAGTGCCAGTATTAGTGTTTTTAATTCTGCCAACTGAGCTGTGCAGTCTCCTAGAGATTGCATTTTAGTGCAACTTGGATGTAACTTTCCATCGCGCATGCAACCTTTAACGATTGCACACGCTGCGCTGTAAGCTTGCTTACTCCCTATGGCCGGTTGAGCAGATCCGTCAGTGTAAATAATGTATTCATACTGATCTAGAGGCAAAATCTCATTTGGTAGAGGATATTCTTGTTCGTATTGCAGAAATGCTTGTGTTTTTAAACTTGGATCAAATCTGTATTCAACATCCGTTGCAGTAAGAGAATTAGCCCATTGTATCCATCTGGGATGTAAGGCTGTCGCATTTGGAATGCTAGCCTTTGTAACAGCCTCTAAGGCTGGTACTGGGGTCACGACTATTATGCGCTTTCCCTGAGCCAGAGCTCTTTCTCTTGCTACAGCGGTCTGCACTGCTGTCAGGATTTTTTCTGTTGAAGTGAAACGCATCTCTGCGTTTGTGTACAGGTGTGATTTGTATGCGATTGGTACCGTTTCGCCTTCATTGAAAGTTAAATAAGTGTACCCGCATTGACCCGCTATTATTCGGATCACTAAGTTGCGTACGTTTACGCGTGTCTGTAAATGTTTTGAAGCTATCATGTCTTCCTGTAGTGAACGTAGGATATTTGTATGTTCCTGTGTCTATTGACTGACTGAAAAATCTGGTTTTATTAAGTCATAGAAAGGTTTTACTCTTTCTGCGTAATCCAAAATGTATGTTCGACCAAAATTTAGGAATCCCAGAATTGATTGTAAATTTTTTAATGATTTTGTAGATTGGAGCAGCGCACACTTTTCTAGAAAGTTAGCTGCTAGGCTTTATCCTTCACTTGACAGCTCATACCCTAAAAACAGGACATTGAGATGGGCAATTTTTGATTTTTTAAAATTACATTTATAGCCCTCAGAGGCGAATCCCATAATAATGGTGCTCACCCTGGTCAAGTGCCTCGGTAAGTCATCGTCCGTCAGATAAATATCATCCACGTAGGACAATGCTTCTTCATCCAAAATTTGGAGTAACTCTGTTACCCTTGCTGAAAACAACCCCGGGCTATTCTTATACCCTTGGGGGAGTCGACAAAATTGCTGTTGTGACCCTAGCGCTGAGAATGCAGTGAAATACCTGCTTTCAGGTGCTATATTTTGGCACAAAAATCCATTTGAGATAGCTAGTGTAGTTTAGTATTTTTTCCGCACAATGTTATTCATTAATGCGGCACTATGTGCATTTTGAACTGCAAATGTCTTTGTGCAGGTGTTTAATTGTCTGTAATCTAAAACTAAACGATATGTGTTGTCAGGTTTTGATACGGGGAACAAAGGATTGTTCATTGGTGAGGTGCAATTTTCTATCACACCCTGGTATTCTAGTTGATCTAGGATCTCCTGACTTGTTTTTTAGCTTCCTGCTTTATAGGGTATTGCCTTTGAGCATTTGGGGAAACTTTTAACGGGATCACGTGGTGAGTTGAATCCTCATCCCAACCAGCATGATTTTTGTACAATGCTGGACCTAGGGCAACCGCCCACTCCTGTGCATATGTATGTTTTAAATGTATTGGAACGAGGTCGGAAAATGCTGGAAAAATTACCTTTTCTCCCTTAGGGCACTCCATGACAAATGCTGGCGGCCAGTCTTGCTCTGCTAATAGGATGTCATATCCAGATGTCAGATGTTTCCAAAATAGACCTTTAACTTTCCTGGGCTTGTCCCCCTCCATCCGGAGTGTTATCTCATGTAACTTATGTGGGACACTTACCCGAGTATCAGGTGTTTCCACCGTGATATACTCACTCAACTCCGCTGTCACCAGAAATTCCTTCAGGTTCTGGTGAGCTATTGTTACTTCTGCCGTGCTGTCTAGCATCATCAGAGCCCGTTCCCGTTCAGAAGCTGTGTCCTCAGAATTCTGGGCCTGTCTGATCTTAAGACCTGCTACCTTCTTCTTTTTGAACTGAGGTTTTTGTTTATCTTTTTTTTTTAGGTGCGTAGTCCGCAGTGCGTTGCGTGTCTCTGGACTTTGTACGCTCCTCTTTTCTGTGTTCTGACCGTCATTCCATCTCGGAGTTTTTTGATGAACCCTGAAAGGAACGAGAGGAACGTGTATCAGTATTCTGATACCTGTCAGGTTTTTTAATATTATCCCTATGTCTGAGGTTATACCTCCTTTCAGAGGGCTCCTGTTGAGGAGACCTACCTCGGGATTGAGATCTGCTGTCTTTAGACTTTTGTTGTTTTTTATATTCCCACTTCTTTTTAGAAGAAGTAGGTGTCTGCTTTGTAGTGTCCTTTTCAGGACTGCCCACCAGTTGTGGTGTTAATGCTTTCCCATCTAGACTGTCTCTGCCTAGTTCTGCATATGCAGTTTCAATTATTTTGGGTAGTTCGTGTGGTTGATCTTCTGGACTGAACTCCCTTAGGCGTTGGCGGATCGCCACTGAAGCTGCTTCCCCCTTAATGTTAGCTAGTATTATGGCTGATATCTGTTCGTAGTTACCTAGTAACTTCATGCCTAAGTTAAGGGCAGGCTCTGCTCCGTACTCATTTTGTATCTGTCTCAATACGTCAGGTACTACTGTTAATGGGCAAGCAGATTGTTAGTATTCTGTGTTTATCACAGGTGGTAGTTTTCGGGAATACCGCCTCAAGCTGAGTTATTTTCTGAGCTATCCAGAATGGTATTTGTTCGCGTTTTGCAGGCATTTTGCCCATTACCGCGTGTAATGTTTGAGGAGTAATTTTATTTCCTGTACCCTGAGCTGGAGTACTATTTGCTGCACCTGGTGCAGGTTGGATTGTTAAAGTCCTCATGACAAATTGTGTCAGGTTTCTGTAGATTTTAAATAAATCTGTGTGTTGTACGAGTAAGTCTCCTGGTGGCATTGTGCCAATGTCAGGATGTGGTGTGTAGGCCGCTAATATTGGCCATGTGGCTTCTTCTCCTCCGAGTGGGCCTAACCTTACTCTTTCTCGTACGTGGGGTAGGGCGCCATTAGACCAGTAATAATGTTCCTGGTAACTGAGTGGAATCTCTATGTCCTCAAATGGACAATATTTCCATGGTGCATCTCCTTCCATATAGTAGTGAAATGTCTTTGTTATTGCATTTGCTGCTGGGAGTGTAACCCATGAATAAAATACCTCTGTTTTATTTGATTTGTGTGCCTCAATCACGAAAACTACAATGCCACCCTTAGCTTGTAAACCATTTTCTAATAGTCTTAGGGTGACTGTCATTCTGAATTTTGGTGCAATCTGTATTGCATCCTCAGGATCTTCTTCCTCTGACAGGGGCAGTGGCATTCTTAGTGGATCTAAGACCGCTGTAGTCATCGTGTATGGAACACAGACTAATGTTTCAAAGAAAATATGATAAGGTTTTAGGCACAATTTTAGGAAACACTATGTCCTTTCAAGCTTGAATAACCAACAGCCAATAAATAGTATTTTCGTACTACTCAGCTGCGGCGGATTGTGTGCCTACCCACTCCAGACGTCTCTGGGGTTTTGTGAGTAGGTTCTCTGAGAATAGCACGACTGAACTACTCAGATTCTACTGTTAAATAAGTACCCAACCAACGTTGGTGGCGCCATGTCGTGTAGTTCCTATAGTACCACTGCAGGACCTGCGCGTTTGGATAACATAAACTGTGGGCTTGGTGTTAGACTGACTCTGTGCACCCCCACCCCGTATTTAGCCGGATTTGCATTAGCTAGCTCACAGTGCCACTAGAATCTCCTCTTATCGGGGAGAGATTAGTCTCTGGCAACCTTAGATCATGACAACCCTGATCCCTCAGAATCGTGGAAACAATGTACTACTTTTTGCTCAGTCACTCGTGCTTACTTGTTCGGTTTGTCTCAGAGAGTTACACAGAATAAACAGTCTGGGCGTTTCAATAAGTATTTATTTAACAGTTGTTATTCTAGTGTAGAATATATGTGCTGCAGCAAGCAGCAGACAACAGCAGAGATATATTATCAGCAGTATGATAAAAGTGAAAGGATAGTACAGTTCTACCATATTGCAATAATCATGAATACATACATGAATATAAAATGCGTGATAGAATGTCACCCAAAAGTGCGCGTACTCCTACGATGCCTAACTAGATGTACCTAAGTGTACCTAGCATGTGTGTAGGTCTAAAAGCCTAAGAGCCAAGAATCCTTCTAGGATTTAGTCGAACCCCATTACCTGAATAGAGAGAGTGTGGGACCCCGTCCTGGTCTCGAGTTGGACACCCCGCAAGGGCTGTGTTAGACCGCTGTCAGCTGGAGTGACTGCATGCAGGAGCCTCAGCGTCTCTGGTCAGTGTGTCGGCATGGAAGACTCGGTTCCCTCTATCTTACTGTGGCAAGATGTGGTGTATTTATACCCTAAAGTGTCTCGTCCCTCAGTATGGTTTGTATTGGTCTTTGTTAGACATGAGGAAGACATCAGGGGTGAACTTTGTACATACATAATATGCGGGAGATGTAGTTGGTGAATGCTCATGCATAATTTATGAGTACATTATAGGCCTGTGTTCGGGAAAAACCCTGCAGTGTTCAAACCACAGACTAGATAACGTTCATCCCTCAGAGAACGTTGTGTACTGTAGGGAACTAATGTAGGTGAAAGATCATGCCTATATAAGGGCATAGGAGATCATGACTATAATAGAGCATAGACGATTATAACCATATATGGCCTATATGAACGTGTCTATATTAGGGCCTCTATACGAAACATAACAATTTCAAAAGCTTCCATCAAACATCGATGAAACAACATTTGCCATATTCGCAGCTGCTTCTCATTAAAAGGATTGTCTCTGACCCAGATAAATTAGCCACAAACATGAGCGCCATGTTGGGAAGATTTGAGGACAGGCAATATCCGCCCGATATACTGGAGGAAGCTGAACGACGGGTTACATCTATCTATCTCTCACGACCGACTTTTGACTCCAGCCACCAAACCCAATAAACAGGACCGAATGGTCCTAGTGTCTAAGTTTTCCACACTGAGTCCAGCATTCAAAAATCTAATCTTGAAGTATTGGCCAATGATTCAAATAAAACCGGATTTCAAAGGTATCTTTGGCAATCTGCCTTTGTTTGCATATGAAAGGAGTAAAAACATCAAAGAAATTTTATCTATCCCCAGACCGAGAACCATCCAACAACTCCACAAAGGAACGATTCCATGTCACAACTGCAACAATTGTAACAATATTATCAAGGGCAATCAGATTACCCACCCACGCAAGGGCAATACCATCACATTACGCACTTCAGCCATCTGTGACAGTAAGAATGTCATTTACATGTTGAAATGCACTTGCGGCTTGGCATACATCAGGAAAACCAAACGCAAGATCAAAACAAGATTGAATGAACACAAGAGCAATATTTGTACACACAACCAGAAATCCTGTGTAGCCATGCATTTTCAGTTGTGCAATCACAACATAAGCCAACTACGTTTCCTGGTTCTTGAGTCCGTGTCACCGCGTGAGGGGATGAATATAACTAAACTACTCTTAACAGAGAGAAATATACTGGATTAGATTATTAGACACTCTAAGCCCAAATGGATTGAACGATCGATTGGAATACAGTTGTTTCCTTTAATTAACTTTTCATCATCGGTTGAATCCACAGGATACCCACAATAACGTTCACAAGGAACACATCTCACTATGACATTGCACACTGCTTGATGTCTTTCTGTGATAATTTTACTGAACTCGTTTATTCACAGGGACATGTTTGGACATTTCATACTACACATTTTTTTGACAAGTTTTTAGTAACTTTTTTGAGAGCTCCTCAACCAGGACTTTGTTATTCCACAGCAACTGTTTGTACAATTAACTTTTTTACCATTCCCTGCGAGCTGTTTGTGTACTTTTCATCTTCATTCTTTTTATTCTTTACTCTTTACTTTTGCCCCACTACTCATCTGTTTTCATTGCTTTCAATTGGCAAAATCATAACAATTTTTTGTAAAGTACCATTCCAATTCCTACTCCCCATCAACTCTAATTCAACCTTTTTTTTGTGCTCTTTTGGTCCGCCAAGTTGTTCATTTTCACATCCAATAGCTTTCATTAAACCCACAGGTACGGTTATGAACAAACGACCATTACAATATGGCGTTCACAGTCACTCTCTTTAAACCCATCATTTCACTCAAGTCTGTTTTTGATGTCTATTCACGGCACACCCTTACACACGCACTGGTTCATTTTAAATTCACTCACATTCATCCCGGTCGAACCGTTCAGCGTGGTCCACCCTGGAAAGTTAACTACCCATCTGACATCGGTAGGAGACCCTCCGTCGCGTTCCCCGTTACCACCAGCACATGAGCACTGTTTAGTTTGTACCGCATTATTTTATTGTTTAATTCCAGTCAGAACGGTTTGTACACTCTGCACAACTTCTTATTCTGTGCCGTTCACTATCTTACTAATTATCGGCAAGCAATCGGTTGATCAAACCGGCATGTGAGCACTGTTTGTTTATCTCACATGACTTGTGTTAATATTTCATTCATGTTCGCTTGTGCACCCAGCACAACCCTTCACCTTTTCGAACTTCTCACTTATTTGCACTGCCAAAGTGCTTTTAATGCATGTTTCAGGAAGGAATGAGAGCACAGTAACCAAGCATCAACTACCTTTAGCATGATTTAAGTTAGCATGTTTCATTCACTTATCATCTTCTGATTTTCTGTCGCCACATGTACGTCCACCATTAAGGTTGCCAACAGGCCACTTTCGAAAAGGAATTCCTAAGTTGGTATCATGGGCTTTCTGAAAATACCGATTTATATTTTTAATTACTGTTATACACTTGATGCAAAGGATATTTCCACAGCCACTTTGTAACCCAACCCCTTTCCTGCTTCATTCCTTTAGGTGTTGAATATTCCCCTGATGAAGAGCTCTCACAAGCCTGAAATGCATCAGGACCAATAAACTGAAACATACTTTCTGCTTCATTTGAAGATGTACATTTTTGAAATCATGTGAAAACACATTTATCCAAAGGAATTTATGAAAAAGAATAAATTCAACTTCTGCAATCAACTTGCCTTACATTTTAAATTGGATTACTCCAGTCATTGGATACAAAGCAGTGCACTGAGGGAGGACGCCCCTGGGGTGGCGCTTACCACATAAGATCTAATATAGCCACATCGTCAGCATACAACAAAATGTGAATATTACTGGATGATAATTTTTGGGGAAAATTGATAATTTTTAAGAAGCAATCCGGGAGGTTACTTATATAACAAGAAAATAAAAGGGGGCTAAAAGACAACCTTGCTTTAGTCCATTCGATGTAGCTATTGATCGAGTAAGTCCCTTCTCTCTCCCCAGTTGTATTCTACAACATGTTGCGGTGTGCAGCGAAATGATTACCTTAAGATGTTTGTCCGGCATTCCTAATTTTTCAAACGTCCTCCAGAGTGTGGGTCTATCTACTCCGTCAAAAGCTGTTGTGGAGTCAACAAATACACAATAGACATCCTGCAATTTTGACACTACATATTTGTCGATGATCATGTGCAGAGCCGCAATGTAGTCAGTTACGGAGTGTTTTGGGCGGAAACCAGCTTGAGGCTTAGGGATCACTTGATTTGAAAAATCCCATGCCTTCAGATGTTCCAAGACACTGGCCGTAAAGATCTTCCCAATGGCTTCCAGCAAGGCGATTTGTCGGTAATTACTGGGAAGTGTCCTGGATCCTTTTTTTAAAATTTAAATCACAATGCTCCCCCGCCATGACTTTGGAATTTCCCCAGTGGCATAACAATGGGAATATAGGGGGGCTAAAAACGTACTCCAATCTTCAGGGTTGCTTCGGAGAACTTTGATCGGGATCCTGTTGGGTCCCATTGCTGGGGTAGATCTAGCGTTCTTTATATGGTGCATTATTTGAAGGGCTGGTCAGGCTAAAGTAGCTTGGTTATTTTTTTCTTTCCTGTGAGTAACTTTGTTCAGGTTTTCCTGGCTCGTATTTGATTTATATAACTCATGGATGTATTTTTCCTGCTCCAATGATGGAACTGGAGAAGCTTGCAGGCATTTACTTGTTCCATTTTCTTTAGCAATTAAGCTCCAGAATGCCTTGCTATTTTTTTGATTGACTTCTATTTGGATATCGACCCAGTTTTTATCCTGTTGAACTTGACGTTTTTTTCTATTTTTCCCTCTGGCGTATTTTTTTAGCTTTTTAATTTCTTTCTGTCCAATCCCTGAAAATATTTGAAATTGCAATGGAATTAATTAATTTAACTTGGTTGTTTCATGATCTGGGCTCTTTCTTTTTCGATGTCGCAAGTGCTTTTTTTGACCATTTGGAATTTCATGGAAGTTGACCACGATCTTGGAGACGATATCTTCAAAACTTGTTACTATAACTGTTGAGTTATTGCACTAAAAAAATTGTGAACCAGTGATTGCAGAGTTCATTTTATTGATTGTTTTTGAATTCCATATTAACTACCCTTTTTCCTGTTCTATTTCAGTGGTACCCTACGCCTGCTTTAAGGACCATGGGAATTTAGGCTGCAATGTAATTCCAGTTTTGAGATACAGAATTGCGTAATCACTTTCTTGTGTAAATTTAATATTTAGTAAGTTAGCCTTCCTGAATAGATCTTGGCTACATATTATGTAGTCAGAATGGAAAAGCTGGAGTTACCTTTTCTTGTAAAAGCAGAGGGGATATCTCTTTCTACACTTCCATTTAGTATAACTCCATTCATTGCTGTTTCAGCAGTGAGTAGTATTTTCCCACATTTAACTGTTTTTATCTTTGTTCGAAATACTGGTAGTGGGATTGACAAGGCTTCCTTTTGGTCGCCAATTTCACATTTTTCCAGGAGTGCATTTGAGATTTTCCCATTAAAGTCTCCTGTTAGAATGACAGGGGGGTACCCTTTAGAGTCTAATACAGATTTGAATACCTCAAATGAGCGACCTCTGACCCTGCTCGCAGGCAGGCCGCTCCCCACGCTGCTGCACGGCTCTGCCTGCATTGTTTTTGCCTAATCCTGTACTTTCCCCCTGTGCCTAACTTGCTTTCTTGCCCAGACTTGTTTTTTTCCCCCTGTGCCTATCTTGCTTTCTTGCTCAGACTTATTTTTTCCCCCTGTGCCTAACTTGCTTTCTTGCCCAGACTTGTTTTTTTCCCCTTGTGCCTAACTTGCTTTCTTGCCCAGACTTGTTTTTTTCCCCCTGTGCCTAACTTGCTTTCTTGCCCAGACTTGTTTTTTTCCCCCTGTGCCTAACTTGCTTTCTTGCCCAGACTTGTTTTTATCCCCCTGTGCCTAACTTGCTTTCTTGCCCATACTTGTTTTTTCCCCCTGTGCCTAACTTGCTTTCTTGCCCAGACTTGTTTTTTTCCCCCTGTGCCTAACTTGCTTTCTTGCCCAGACTTGTTTTTATCCCCCTGTGCCTAACTTGCTTTCTTGCCCAGACTTGTTTTTTTTCCCCTGTGCCTAACTTGCTTTCTTGCCCAGACTTGTTTTTATCCCCCTGTGCCTAACTTGCTTTCTTGCACAGACTTGTTTTATCCCCCTGTGCCTAACTTGCTTTCTTGCCCAGACTTGTTTTTTCCCCCTGTGCCTAACTTGCTTTCTTGCCCATACTTGTTTTTTTCCCCCTGTGCCTAACTTGCTTTCTTGCCCAGACTTGTTTTTATCCCCCTGTGCCTAACTTGCTTTCTTGACCAGACTTGTTTTTTCCCCCCTGTGCCTAACTTGCTTTTCTTGCCCAGACTTGTTTTTTTCCCCCTGTGCCTAACTTGCTTTCTTGCCCAGACTTGTTTTTTTCCCCCTGTGCCTAACTTGCTTTCTTGCCCAGACTTGTTTTTTTCCCCCTGTGCCTAACTTGCTTTCTTGCCCAGACTTGTTTTTTTCCCCCTGTGCCTAACTTGCTTTCTTGCCCAGACTTGTTTTTATTCCCCTGTGCCTGTACTTGTTTTCTTGCCTAAACTTGTTTTTCCTTCCTGTGCCCAGTTCTCCCGCGGCCCCCGCCTGTTTTTCCCGCCGCTGCGTCCCTGCGGCCCCGCCCCCCTGCATTCCCATTCGCCGCCCGCTCCCGCCTCCCAGCTGCTCCTCCCTCCCACATCCCCTCATATGGAGGGCGCGCAGCGGCTGTGCAGCGGGCGCGCCGCTGGTGCGCCGAAGGCAAGCCCGTCTGCGCCCGTCCGCGCCTGGACCGCGCCCAGCGCCAGGACCCCTGGACCCCGCGAACGCCACGACGCCCGACACCACTACGATGCCAGATCCCTCCACGCACTCAACACCGGACAATCACACACCTGCTTCCTGGCCGCCCGAAGCGCACCCACGGAGCTTTCACCTGCCGGAACTGCAGCTTCACAAGCATCCGCCCCACCATGCCGCCGACCAGGAAAGAACCCAACCACCTCAGATGCATCCTTCTCAACACCCGCTCCGCCCGCAAACACGCCGTTGAACTCTGGGACCTACTCGACTCAACCTCCCCAGACGTCGCCTTCCTGACGGAGACCTGGCTGAACCCCACCTCGGCACCCGACATAGCCATAGCCATCCCGGAAGGCTACAAGATCACCCGCAGGGACCGCACCAACGGAGCAGGAGGAGGAATCGCCATCGTCCACAAGAACACTCTCAGAGTCTCGACCAACACCGATGACACCCTCAGCACCGCCGAACACCTGCACTTTCAGATCCACACCGATCCCAACACCACCCTCAGAGGAACCCTCGTCTACAGACCCCCCGGGCCCCGACCACAGTTCAGCGACTCCATCGCCGACTTCGTCCAGTACACACGCCCTCGCCTCCACGGACTACATCCTCCTCGGGGACCTGAACTTCCACCTCGAGAACAACAACGACACCAACTCCACCACCCTGATCGACAACCTAGCCAACCTCGGACTCAGACAACTCGTCACAACACCCACCCACTCCGCCGGTCACACGCTTGACCCCATCTTCTCCGCAAGCCCCCACGTCTCCTTCAACCACACCACCGAACTCCACTGGACAGACCATCGCTGCATCCACTTCACCTTCAAGAAACCCACCACGCACCACCGCACCCAACAGATGCCCCGCCGCTGCTGGAGCAAAGTCACCGAAGACCAACTAACCACCACCCTCGCCCAGAGCCCACCCGCCGACCCCACCGACCCCGACACCGCCGCCCGCAACCTCAGACAGTGGATCAACGACTGCGCCAACACCCTCGCCCCGATCAAGAAACCCTCCAACAGTCACACCAACAAGAAAGCCAGCTGGTTCACTGAAGACCTCCGGGCCTCCAAGCAAACCTGCCGAAAGCTGGAGAAGATCTGGCTCCGTGAACGAACACCGGACAGCCACGCAGCCCACAAGAACGCCACCCGCAGACACCATCACCTCATCAGATCCGCCAAAAGGGCCTCCTTCAAAGACCGCCTAGACAACAACGCGCACAACAGCAAAGAGCTCTTCAACATCGTGAAGGAACTCTCCAACCCCAGCTCCAACACCAACGACGTCCCACCCTCACAAGACCTGTGCGACTCGCTGGCCACCTTCTTCCACCGTAAGATCACAGACATCCACGACAGCTTCAACGCCACGACCGCCCCGACAACCACTGAGACCTCTGCCCCCACGACCACCATCCGCACCAACCGCCTGCTCTCCTGGACCAACATCAACGACACCATCAAGATCATGAACACCATCCACTCCGGATCTCCGTCAGACCCATGCCCACACCACATCTTCAACAAAGTCAGCACAGCCATCGCACCCCATCTCCGGAAAGTCATCAACACCTCCTTCGAGACAGCAACCTTCCCAGGGAGCTGGAAGCACGCTGAGATCAACGCCTTACTCAAGAAACCCAAGGAAGACCCCAAGGACCTCAAGAACTTCCGGCCCATCTCCCTGCTCCCGTTCCCGGCAAAGGTCATCGAGAAGACCGTCAACAAACAACTGACCAGCTACCTCGAGGAGAACAACATCCTGGACCCTTCCCAGTCCGGGTTCCGCAGCAACCACAGCACCGAGACTGCCCTCATCCCTGCTGGACAACGGAGAAATGTCGGCCTTCATCCTCCTGGACCTGTCAGCCGCCTTCGACAAGGTCTGCCACCACACACTACGAACACGCCTCCACAACGCCGGGATCCAAGAGAAGGCCCTGGACTGGACCACCTCCTTCCTCTCCGGCAGAACACAGAGCGTCTGCCTTCCCCCCTTCCGCTCCGAAGCCACCGAGATCATCTGCGGCGTACCCCAGGGCTCTTCCCTCAGCCCAACTCTGTTTAACATCTACATGGCACCGCTCGCCCAAGTCGCCCGTCGGCACGACCTCAACATCATCTCCTATGCCGATGACACCCAGCTGATCCTCTCCCTCACCAAGGACCCCCACACCGCCAAAACCAACCTCCACGAAGGAATGAAGGCCGTTGCTGAATGGATGAGGAACAGCCGACTGAAGCTGAACTCGGACAAGACGGAGGTCCTCATCCTCGGATCCACCCCTTTGGCCTGGGACGACTCCTAGTGGCCGACCGCACTGGGAACCACCCCAACACCCACCGACCACGCACGCAACCTAGGGGTCATCCTCGACTCCACCCTCTCCATGACTAAACAGGTCAACTCCGTCTCCTCCGCCTGCTTCAACACCCTCCGCATGCTCCGCAGGATCTACAAGTGGATCCCCACTGAAACGAGAAGAACGGTCACCCAGGCCCTCATCAGCAGCAGGTTGGACTACGGAAACGCCCTCTACGCAGGAGCCTCGGCCAAACTCCTGAGACGGCTCCAACGCATCCAGAACGCCTTTGCACGCCTGATCCTCAACATCCCTCGCCACAGCCACATCACACCCCACCTGAGAGACCTGCACTGGCTCCCGGTCAACAAGAGGATAACCTTCAAACTCCTCACCCACGCACACAAGGCACTCCACAACACCGGACCAACGTACCTCAACAGACGACTCAGCTTCTACACCCCCACCCGCCAGCTCCACTCCACCGACCTTGCCCTCGCCACTGTCCCCCGCTTCCGAAGAGCGACCTCCGGTGGCAGATCATTCTCCCACCTCGCCGCCAAGACCTGGAACACCCTCCCCATCCACCTACGGCAGACCCAAGACCTGCTGACCTTCAGAAAACTCCTCAAGACCTGGCTTTTCGAGCAGTAGCAGCATTCCCCACCACAGCTCCTTGAGACCCTCACAGGTGAGTAGTGCGCTTTACAAATGACATGATTGATTGATTGATTGAAATGTTTATATTGTTAATGAATACAGTTTGGGTCCTGGGGGATATAGACATCAAATATTAGCAGATCTTGTGAGGTTTCCAAATATTCTTTCCAGTGCTTGATCTTAATACGTTGTACATTCGTAAGGAGCATGTTAATTACTTCCAAGTCCCACTGGAATTCATCTCTTAAAAGGATTGCAAGTCCACCTTTGGCGTGGCCCCTCTTCACAGCTTCCGCTGGGACTTCAGAGACAAAGTAATCTTTTTGGTCAAAGGTTTTTAGAGCCCAGGTTTCTTGGAGGGTCACTTTTGCGGGGGTATTTTCCAGGATTAAAGGCTAACTTCTCCGGATTTTTCCCTGCGATGTTCCATGATGCCAATTTCAAACTTCTGCTAAAAAAGGGAGTTTGTTTGTCTTTCCCAGTTTAGGACTATTCAGATTTCCAGAGATCCAGGACCAGCAATTTTCCTTTGGTGATATCTCATTTTTTGTTGGAAGTTTGTTCCAGATTTGTCTCTCTCCATTTTTGTTAAAAATAATTATATTTTCTTCTATGGTTTTAGGGGAATCATTCAGGACCACAGGATATTTGGTTGTAGTGGAGATATTTCCTCTCCTTTGGATTTTTTTGCTGTTTTCAATTTTTATTGTAGTTTACTCCTGCGACGTCGAATCCATTTTTATGGAGGATATCGCTTTCTTTTAGAATTATGGAGGGAATCACATGGGTCCAGAACTCAACAGTTACCACCGTAGTTTGAGATTTATTCGTGAAGGCCACTAGTTTTATTTCTGATGTTGTCAGAGAGTGAAGTGAGTGGATCTTATTAAAATGATTCACGATTCTCCCTCGATTCAGTTGGTCATTTCCCACGAGGAATAGGTCTGTTATTTCAAGTGTACAGGAGTGAGTCTGCTGCTCCTGTCCATTTACGGTCACAGAAGTTGGTTCAATTTCACGATCTGAATTACTCATGGACAGATAGTTGTTTATCAGGTTTATAGAAAAATGTTATGCCAGGGGATTTAGTTGTTTATAGTCTTCTTTTGTGTCTATTGGTGATTAATGTTGCCCCTTATTTTGCATGATTTCTGAAGACGTAATGGTTTGCGCAACTGTTAAAGCTTTCCAATCAGGGGACAGAAAGTGCGGAAATTTTAGGTTCCACACCTTTTGTTTCATGAATCTTCATATTGCTCTTTTCTTAGTACTTTTCCCCTTAGTTTTATCATTACTGTTTTCGTTTCTCAGTGGGACGAGCTCAGACTCCTTTATAGCTGCAGTTCCGGGTTTGGTTCTTCTTTATATGTTGAGTGATTAACAGTTCTGAGGATCTTCTCTGATTAAAGATTGGAACGAATGGGATGACGTTGTGTGCTTTTTGGGTGTTAATAGGATCCTCAAATAATTTGCGGAGGGAGTAAATTTTGTCATCCTTGAAGTTCTTGCTTTTCCTCTCTTTTTCAGTGGTCCTACCCATTTGTGTCACCATTTGTATTTTCTCTGGGGAATGATCATCAGACATTGAAGGTACTATGTGGCTTTGTACTTTTCCTTCTTCATTTTATTCTGCTTTTCTTATTGGAATATGAGGATTTTGCTGAAGTTGTTTTTTTCTTTTTGTATCCACTAAGTATTAGAGTATTCCAGTTTGCGTTTCCAAAATCTGATCGGAGTTTTCCATGTAATTCTCTAGAAGTGTGAATATAGATGCCAAGATCCTTTGTAATATGAATAACGAATAGGATACAGGATGTTGCCTATTAGGAGATTGCAAGGTATTAAACAGCGGAAATTCCGGTGACTGTGAGAGGTTTTCCACTAAGTCATGTTACTTGGGGTGCTGTTAAATAGTTGAAGTGTCTCCTTTGATTTTTTGATGCCTGCAGAGGAGGATCTAGATTAAGGATTATATCTGGTAAATTATAGTCTGTATCTGGTATTTGAAATATGTCTGTTTCTGTTTCTTAGAAAGGATCGTTCCTGGTGCTCTGAATACTCAACAGCTTTTGTTGGCTTTTTTTTTGTTGGCTCTTTTGCCTGTTCTCTTTCCTGTCCTTTGATGTTTTGTAAAATAATGTTTTAATCCTGTGCGTTCTCTGGACCTGTTTCCATATGGATATAATGTTCCTGTGTTTTTTCCTGTTCAACTAATATATTTGCATGTTCCATTTTTGAAGTTTTAGGAAAGAAATGTGTTGTTTCTAAACTTCCAGGGAGTACTCCAATATGGGCTACCTTGCACTTGCTCTTTCTTGTAGACTGTTCCGTGTCCAGTCTTTTCATGTGAATTGTTTGAGTTCTTAATTTCTTATAGGCCATGGTGTACAGGGGAGGGGTGCTGGGATTTGCCTAGCTTGGTTGCAGATTGCTAAAGCTTAAAGAGTTACTTGAGTGCTAGCCCCCCCTGTTGCCTCAGAATTGCTCTGTTCTTCTGTAGGTAAATTCTGATCTTTACAGTTGAATATGGCTGGATAGTGACACAATGTGGTCCTTTGATGTTATAGTCAGGGATATCCTTTGATTTTCCTACAACAACTATATGATGGACTGTACAACAAGCCCTGTGGCTTTAACTTAGACTTGGTTTTAGATTTGCAACAGAGCGGTGGGTATTGTATGATGAATTCTATTCTAATAACCCATTAACCGAGCTCCGGTGGCAGTCAGGAAACCTTAGATGTGCCAGCCAACACAGTAGTTAAAAGCTGGGAGCTGGGGGCTGGCCAGCAGACCCAGCTGGGTACTTTAGTGGAACTAGCAGGAGCAAACACCACCAGAACACTGCGTTGTAACCACCCCGCCCCTCCCCCTGCCACTACTGCCACCACTGCCACAAGGTGCCCCCTAAATCTAGAGTCCGAGATCCTGGGGAAGGGAGCAAGGTGTGGAGTGATAACAATTGGGTGAAAGCTGCTATGCAGTGCAACTACCTGAGCTGGAGCTCACCAAGGCCCCTGCAAGCCGCGTCCTGACCTAGCTGGACCGCTTCTGCAGGGACCTGGGCTCACACTCAGCGACAGTCCAGAAAGGCTGCCACGCTCAGGTGTACTCTCATCCATTCACCCCCTGCCTGGCTGCAGCCTCAACACTCTCTTGCCACTTGCTCGCTCCACCGCTCCAGCGGTAAAGGCGAGGTAAAGGTATGGGGAATCCTTTCAGGGCTTCCGATTTTTGAAACGACGGCGAGTCAGAGGGGAATACCGGGATGTAATAATAGTGGTGGTTGCTCCCAGGCCTTAGACTCCCTCGGACAGCGTCTGCTCCTCGCTGCTCCCTGCCGCGAGCATGGCTCTGGCGCGGCTCAGCTCAGGCTCGATCAGTCCAGACCAGTGGAGAAACACTGAAGTAAGAAAAGTAGGAAACTTGCAGAGCTCACCAAAAGCAGTGCTGCAGTGATGCAGCAATCCCACTAGCTCCACTTGCTCCATTTGCTCCAGACTCTCAGAGTTCTGTTGTGTGGGTCAGTGGAGTCAGCAGCGCCAAGCTCTCCAAGTGCTCTCCAAGTGCAGTAATGCAGTGATCTGCTCACTCGCTCCAGGCACAGATCAGAGCGGCGCCGATGGTGCCAATGGAGGTAGGTGACCCGTGCTGGAGAGAGCCCCGATCCAAAGGACAGGAGCCACGGGGCCGGGCCAGACACCAAAGCCCCAAAACCCTGTGGCCCGTTGCTGTCTGCTACTTCACCTTAGGGTAGCCCATTACGTGGCGATCATGTCCGCGGTTGAATCCGCGGTGCAGCAGTGGTGTCTGCGGCATCTGAGGAAGAGGGTAGGTGACCCAGCAATAATGCGAGAGCCCCAACCGAAGGACAAGGAGGGCTGGGCCAGACACCAATCGTAATTAGGCCCTTTGTGTCTTCGTTTCTAGTTGCAGCTGTGGGATTTTTGAGTCTTAATTCGGTGAAAATCATGCTTGATTAAAAATTATAAAATTCCTCATACCTGGTCAGAATGAGCCACATATCACTGTGCTTTGCTTCTAAACAAATGCCTGAAGGATGGTGAGGATTAAAGTGTTTTGCATGAATCACTGGAAGTTTGATTCTAAATGTATTCAAAATGATCTTTTCATTATGACTGTTTTCCACTCAAGCCAGGAAGGTAAAACATATTTAGTACATATTTACACTATCTTTCAAAAGTAATGGGATACAGTATAATTTACTTAATAAAGGATTTGAAAATCATCATGGAGCGCAGATTGCAGTGACTGGGTAACTTCTTAAACTGTTCTATGCCTCTTATCTGGACTATATTCTGAAGGTACTGTGGGTTTGCTGTAAGATTGCGTGTGACCACCATGTTTCCTGTGGCGGCTCGATACACTTTTTTGTTATTCAATACAAAAACTTTCAAAACAGGGTTATGCTTTTTAAAAACACATAAAGGAATGGCCCTGCCACCCTTTAAGGTTCTCAGGAGGAGGGAGGTTATTTTTTTGTGTTTGGAACTACCAGACTTTTCTTGGCAGTTCTGAACAAGGGACACAAATACGTCAGAACATCCACCCTAAAATGGGCCGATGGTCTGAGGTATTTAGAGCCAAGGCTTGATGTCAGCTTGGCAACGGTCTAAAGTTTCAGCCACTTGGGGATCTGCCACAGGAAACATAACAGTTTTCTCAACTCAATAGGGCAAACAAATTTTAGCAGACAGGGTACTTTTTGTTGGAATACCCTATCTGCCAAACTCTAAATAACTCACAATTGCTCTTACTCTGAAAACATTCTTGTATCAGAAGTAAACACTACATCCTGTTCTTTCAGTTGAATAGGTTGTTGATCAGCTACACTTATAAGTGACTTTTTCACAATTCTGTTTTTTTTGGTGATTTCTTAGCTGATCTCTTCCTCAGCATTTATTGACCTTGCAACACATTGTACAGAAATGAAAACTAATTTTTCAAGTAGAGTATGTCAGTATAGCATGTCATACACTGTGATCCACATTTACGAGGCTTTTGCTTTAGGTTTATATTTCTTTTTTTAACCTAGATCAGATGTAAAATCCTTTTGGCATTTGCAAAGCAACACAAACTGCTATTTGTGCTGCTTTGTAAAAAAAAAAAGAAAATCATGCAACACTCATTATAGTGCCTTGTGCTACTTTGTATCAGGGAGGCGTTTCATTGGTGCTGCAGGGGCATTTCCATGCATCCACCCATGGATTTTGAGGCAAACCAATACCTACAAGGACTTGTCGACATATTTCCACCAAAATCCTGCGCCTCCCTGAGGATGGTGTAACAATAAGAAATGTCTCTACATCTACTCGCTCTTTCGTCTTTGCATATGTGCTGCATTCTGCAGCACACAAGTGCAAAGAGGAAATAGCCTCAAAGAAATGTTTTTGTGCACGGGAGGTTCCTCTTCTTGCATGAAAACTAACCTGATCACTACGCAGATATCCTTGCACCAGGGCAAAAGAGAGCCTGCATTAGCGCCAAGCAGTACAAAGTGGGCGGGAGCATGGAGAGAGCAGGATTATGCCTTTTTATGGAAGATATGACACAGGGATGCTCTGTCCGGTTGACAATGCAGTGCAGCACAGCACAGCAACTTTGCTTGCTGTGGTGCTGTCCACCATTTGTTAGTAAATCAGGCTGTTGGTTCCTGTCACGTAACTTCATTGGGGAAGGCACACGTTTTATTTCAATATCACAAATAGCAGCTGGTGCATCATTTTAAAACAATCTGTTTTACATATGTCACCTGCCTAGATTTTAATTTGAAATTGCATACTAAAATTCAAATGTGCCTGTAACGTGGTAGGAAATGTAATTGACAGGAAACAAATGAGCAAACTAAGGGGCTTATTTACAAGCCCCTTGCGCCACCCTTGCATCTCTTTTCCCATGTTAAAAATGACGCAAAAGTGGCGCAAGGGGCTTGTAAATCTGCCCCTAATTATTTTGTTCAGTTTAAAACATGTTTAGGCGGACACACATTTCTTCAATGCCGCAACTTATTTATTTTTGTGTAAGATGATGTTAGATAAAAGCACAATCAAGAGGAATTTCTTGCAAGCAAAATTTTCATACATAGGGCAAGCGATTGAGTTGGCAAATATACACGAGTATTTGGTTTTAAAATTTTGCAGGTTTCTTTGGGAATGCAAGAATGTAGCAGCATTTTGTGATACAAGTTGTACACGTTCTCCTTAGCCTATGGCCTCTGTCAGAATTAGAGAACAATTATTTTATGGATCACTGCAACTCTGAGCTAGAGGCAAGGGACGACAGCCAGCAGATAACGTGCTCTATGTTTCTATGCATGTTATTCATTTTTGATCTGCAATATTACAGTTTCTAAAATAAAATAGGAGTGATAATCTTATTCATCTTTGACATTTGCATACTTATATAATGATGCGATGCTGCACGCAAATGTTTTGAGATGAGAGCAGGGGTGAGGAATAGAAAGGAACAATCATCTAACATTCAAATTAACATATATATATATATAAATGGTTTTCAAGAGACCGACAAACAGTTTCAAGTAAATGCATGGTACAGTTTTCTAAGTGCCTTGGTGTCGAACCCCTATATGGGCTGATTACGAGCTGCACATTTCAGGGGGGCTAAAATAGCTCTGTCCAGAATTACAGATTCCAGTCTGTAATGATGTTATTTACCGGACGACTTTTCCAGTCAGTAAAATGGGATTCAGTGTTCCTGCAACTTGCAACTCAGGGTAGAGGATCAGAGGAGAACATGTGAACATGTGATTAGCAGGATATTTCTTTGCACGTCCTGCTATCAAGGAACAAATATATATATATATATTCCACAAAAAGAGTTGTCCTCAACCAAGGAGCCCACACAGGTTGGTATGCTAGTCCATTTATTGTTGGCTGCAGGGTGAGCAGAGAAAAGCCCACAACAGTTCTCCAAAGCCGACACGTTTCGGGCCCCTGCACTTTATCACTGGCTTGTAATCACCAGGCATGCACTGCCAAAATTCACCCATATTTCAACCTGTTACCTGCCCCAGTGGGCGTGGCCGCTCGCACGGCCTCTTGGTACTGGTAGTGCTAACATTTTGTATTTCTCAAGTGAGATGGCGTGCATGCTTTCAATAAAATTGTTAAAATCCACAGTGGGTTGCTGTAACACTTTACTGCTCCTCCGCTGCTACTCACAGCCTCCAATCACAGCGCCTGTCCTTTAACTGGCAGTCACCATTACTGAAGAAACCCTCGGCGGACCCCACTGACCTAAAAAACTACAGACCCATCTCCCTGCTCCCGTTCCCAGCGAAAGTCATCGAGAAAGCCATCAACAGTCAACTCGCCACATTCATCGAAGAGCACAACATCCTCGACTCCTCCCAATCCGGCTTCAGAAAAAACCACAGTACGGAAACCGCCCTCCTCGCCGCAACAGACGACATCCTCACCCTACTGGACAAAGGAGAAACAGTAGCCCTCATCCTCCTCGACCTCTCATCGGCGTTCGACACAGTCTCTCACCGCACCCTAATACGCAGACTCCACGACGCAGAAATCCAGGACAAGGCCCTCGACTGGATCCGCTCCTTCCACTCCAGCAGAACGCAGCGGGTCTGACTCCCCCCTTTCCTCTCGGACCCTACACCTACCACCTGTGGAGTCCCCCAGGGGTCCTCCCTCAGCCTGACGCTCTTCAACATCTACATGGCTCCACTCGCCCCCATCGTCAGAACCTACAGGTTCAACATTGTGTCATACGCAGACGACACCCAACTCATCCTCTCCCTATCCAACGAACCCAACATCGCCAGACACAACTTTCGAGAAGGCATGGAAGCCGTCGCCTAATGGATGAAAAACAGCTGCCTACAACTAAACACCAACTAAACACCAACAAAACAGAAGTACTCATCATGGGCCCTAACCCCGACGCCTGGAGCGACACCCGCCAACCCCCACGGACCACGCACGCAACCTGGGAATCATCCTGGACTCCGAGCTCAAAATGGACCGCCAGATCAACTCCGTCTCGTCTTTCTGCTTCCACACCCTCCGCCTCCTTCGTAAGACCTTCAAATGGATCCCCCTCAAACACAGAAAGACCGTCACTCACGCCCTGGTCACCAGCAGACTCGACTACGGCAACGCATTCTATGCCGGAATAAACAAAAACCTCACCCGCAAGCTACAGAACATCCAGAACGCCGCCGCAAGACTGGTCCTCCATCTGCCAAAACACTGCCACATCTCACAGCACCTGTGCACACTCCACTGGCTCCCCGTCGAGGCGAGAATCACGTTCAAGATACTCACTCAAGCACACAAGCCCTCCATGGCACCGGACCAGCATACTTGAACAGCCGAATCAAATTCCACGTACCCCAAAGGACCCTACGATCAGCCCAGCTCTCCTACGCCATGGTCCCCCGCACCAGAAAGACCAGATCGGGAGGCGGCTCCTTCTCCTTCCTCGCGGCCAAAGCCTGGAATGCCCTTCCGCACCACCTCAGACAGACAACATCGTTCCCCATCTTCGCAAGAAACCTCAAAACCTAGCTCTTCGACAGACCCCCTCCTTGATGGAATAGATCCTGCACCCCCCCTACCCCTAGCGCTTTGAGACCCTTATGGGTGAGTAGTTGCGCTTAACAAACCTCTGGTTGATTGATTGATTGAGGGATTAGCATTTAAAAAACCTTAGAAATTCAGTGAAAAAACCACAGGTTTCAGGGACGTTATAGTTAGGCTGACACGTCACTTGTACAAAACCAGAGAAATTCAGCTGTTATAGTTAGCTGAGCTTACTATAACTAGCGCCCTGCAATGCACTGCTGATGACGTCACATATTACATCACTCATGACATGGTCAGTGACATCACTGATGACATCACTGATGACATCTCAAATGTGTCCCTACACAACACTCGTGAAATCTGAACCATTCCTAGATTTATGAAAATCATAAATCTGGGAATGTGCCAGAATCTAACACCACCCCAGTGGTAACGTAAGAAAGGCACAACAAGAAGAAATGTTTTTATTTCTCTTTATTATTTCTTTTTCTATGTGTGCTGTATTGTGCGCTATGTGTAGAAAGAGGAAATTGCCTGAATTGATTTTTTTACAGGAAGGTGTCCCTTCCAGCACAAAATTAATATAGCCTTGGAGCCTGACACAGCAGACTCTACTGGCCATTAAAGGCCCACTTTACTGTTAAAGGCCCAGACCAAAGGTGAAGGTCTTTAACAAGGGAGCAGGCTTTTAATGACTGTTAGAGTCCTCTTCAGAAGGCTCTAAGGCTACTAGAACATTCTACCAGTAGTCGGCAGAATATTATAATTACAAAAAACAAAGGCCTCTCGGAGCCCAAGGAGGTTTGAGTCCCCTCAGAGTTTGAGATGCCTTTGTTCACAGCAACACCTGTGAAAGGAAAAAAATAGTTATGTTGCTGCTTTGGGCTTCTACCATTTAGTACATCTGGCAACATGTTTTAAAGCTCACTTTTCTTTACCAGTTTCATTAGAGAGTCAGAGCTCGCAATGCCAGAGCTAAGCCAAAATGAAAGGCCAACTCCTATCCTGGAACTCTTGTGAGTCCCAGCATCTTTCTTAATACATCAATGAGTGTGTCAGTGTCTTTTAGGGGACAAGATTAGACATGTAAAGAAGCCTATAGGTAATAGACTGTATCTGTTTCACACCGCATTATCTCCAAATGTGCATAGTAGAAGCTGCATGCATCACTTTCTGCTCATTATACAGGGCAGCCAGGTATGAAGCTGTGTCTTCAAGTACTTCTGTGACGCCTGCCTAACTAACAGATCAGTGGTTTTGGAACTGAATGCCGACGTATCTCTGACAATATTTGTCCAGGGGAATGATAGACTGTGTCGTTTATAAGATAGATTCATCAGCTGCAGCACACGTGTCAGACTACACATTCAAGTAGAGACATACCCGAGACATGGTAGCAGTCAGACATTCAAACTTGACAGAGTATGCTTTCAGTTTACATCACACACCTCGCCATCTATGGCCTTCTTGCAGTGTACCTTTGCAGAGACGTATATGGACTCGGATAGAGGTTAATACATCTAGCAACATATTTTAAACCTCACTTTTCTCTACCAGTTTCATTAGAGAGTCAGAGCTCTCAATGACAGGCCTAACCCAAAATCAAAGACCGACTCCTGTCATGCCACTCTTATGAGTGACAGCATCTTTCTAGAGACCTCAATGAGTGTGTCAGTGCCTTTTTAGGAACAAGATGACACATGTAAAGAAGCCTATAGATATTAGATTACCTCTGTTTTAAACTGCATGCTCTCTAAATGTGTGTAGTAGAAGCTGCATGCATCATTTGCTGTTCATCATACAGGGCAGCCACGTATAAAGCTGTGTGTTTAAGTGCTTCCATGACACCTGCCTAGCTAAGAGATCTGCGCTTCTGGAACTGAATGCTGAAGTAGCTCTAACACAATTTGTGCAAGGGTATGATAGACTGTATCGTTTTTAAGTTAGGGTGCTCAGCTACACCACACATGTCAGATTACACGTAGAAGTGCAGACGTACCTAAGGCAAGATAGGAGTCAGACATTCAAACTTGATACAGTACACTTTCAGTTTAAAGCAAACACCTCACTATGTACGACCTACTTGCAGTGTACCTTTGCAAAAACGTTTACTGACCAGGAAATACTTGGGACAACATCTTTTAAAGCTCACTTTTCTTTACCAGTTTCATTAGAGAGGCAGAGCTTACAATGCCAGGCCAAACCCAAAATGAAAGGCAGACTTCTGTCATGCCACTCTTGAGAGTCTCAGCATGTGTCTAGAGCCCTCAATTAGTATGTCAGTGCCTTTTAGGAGTGACCCAACAAATATAAAATAGCCTTTAAAAGTACTAGATTACCTCTGTTTCACACCACATGCTCTCCAAATGTGTGTAGTGGGAGCTGCATGGATCACTTTCTCCTCATTATACAGGGCAGCCAGGTATGAAGCTGTGTCTTCAAGTGCTTCTGTGACGCCTGTCTAACTAACATATCAGTGCTTTTGGAACTGAATACTGACCTAGCTGTGACAAAATTTGTACAGGGTATGATAGACTATATAGTTTTTAAGTTAGGGTCATCAGCTGCACCACACGTGTCAGACTAAACATAGAAGTGCAGACATACCTAACAGATGGTAGCAGTCAGACATTCAAATTTGACACAGAACACTTTCAGTTTAAAGCACATACCTCACTATGTACGATCTACTTGTAGTATACCATTGCAGAGACTTATATGGACTAGAATAAAGGTTAATACATCTAGCAACATGTTTTAAGGGTCACTTTTCTCTACCAGTTTCACTAGAGAGTCAGACCTCACATTGCCAGGCCTAACCCAAAATGAAAGGCCGACTCCTGTCATGCCACTCTTGTGAGTGTGAGCATCTTTCTAGAGACCTCAATGAGTGTGTGCCTTTTTAGGGGCAAGATGACACATATACAGAATCCTATAGGTACTGGACTACCTGTGTTTCACACCGCATGCTATCTTAATGTGTGAAGAAGAAACTGCAAGGGGTCACTTTCTGCTCATTATACAGGGAAGCCGGGTATGAAGCTGTGTGTTCAAGTGCTTTCATGAGGTCTGACTAGCAAACAGATCTGTGCTTCTGCGACTGAATGCTGAAGTAGCTCTGGCAATATTTGTCCAGGGGAATGATAGACTGTATAGTTTTTAAGATAGGGTCATCAGCTGTAGCACACATGTCAGACTACACATACAAGTAGAGACATACCTGAGATATGGTAGCAGTCAGACATTCAAACTTGTCAGAGTACGCTTTCAGTTTAAAGCACATACCTCAATATCTACAGCCTTCTGGCAGTGTCCCTTTGCAGATACTTATATGGGCTCGGATAGAGGTTAATACATCTGGCAACACGTTTTAAACCTCACTTTTCTCTACCACTTTCATTAGAAAGACAAAGCTCTCAATGCCAGGCCTAAGCCAAAATGAAAGGCTGACTCCCGTCATGCCACTCTTCTGAGTGTCAGTATCCTTCTAGAGACCTCAATGAGTGTGTCAGTGCCTTTTTAGGGGCAAGATGACACATGTAAAAAGCCTACAGTTACTAGACTACCTCAGTTCCACACCATATGCTCTCTAAATGTGTGTAGAACAAAACTGCATGGGTCACTTTCTGCTCATTATAGAGGGCAGCTGGGTATGAAGCTGTGTGTTTAAGTGCTTTCATGAGGTCTGACTAGCAAACAGAGCTTTGCTTCTCTTCAGCGACTGAATGCTGAAGTAGCTCTGGCAATATTTGTCCAGGTGAATGATAGACTGTATAGTTTTTAAGATAGGGTCATCAGCTGAAGCACATGTGTCAGACTACACATACAAGAAAAAACATACCCGAGATATGGTAGCAGTCAGACATTCAAACTTAATAGAGTACGCTTTCAGTTTAAAGCAAAAACCTCACCATCTGCAGCCTTCTTGCGGTGTACCTTTGCAGAGACTTATATGGACTCGGATAGAGGTTAATACATCTGAGAACATGTTTCAAACCTCAACTTTTCTCTACTATTTTCATTATAGAGGCAGATCTTGCAATACCTGGCCTAAGCCAAAATGAAAGGCCAACTCCTGTAATGCCACTCTTCTGAGTGTTAGCATCTTTCTAGACCTCAATGAGTCTGTCAGTGCCTTTTTAGGGGGAAAAAATGACACATGTAAAGAAGTCTATAGGTACTAGAATATCTATGTTTCACACTGCAGGCTCTCTACAGGTGTGTAGAAGAAACTGCATGGGTCACTTTCTGCTCATTATTCAGGGCAGCCGGGTATGACTGAATGCTGAAGTAGCTCTGACAATATTTGTACAGGGTAATGATAGGCTGTATAGTTTTTAAGATAGGGTCATCAGCTGCAGCACATTATCACTATAAACAATGGTACTAACTTTAGACATTACAATGATAAAAATCTCCTAGGTAAACGTATCTGTGATTCAGGGATCACTGAAAGATCCATAGATTACAGTTAATGGACTACATTAAATGCATCGGAAAGAGAGCTGAAATGGGCATTTCTCAACATTAGCGACAGCATGGTATGGCTTGCATGTGGTTTCCAATGCACTAATACAGATGCGCCTTAACCCACAGAGCTGAAGTAGGTTTATCTGGCTGTCAAGATTGCATAACTTGAATTTTCTCCCTCGTTGATTAGCGGCACTCATAACACAGTTTACAGGTGCTTATGTGTCATCTGTTTCCAGAGGAAGCCACCTTAATCTGCTGACCGAAACAAGACACACTGCTACAAGAGGTCACATATTTACATTATGCACCACAAGCCTACAAGGAATTAACAATACCCTCTGTAACACATATGAGCAGTGTACATCTTATGGGACAAATTAACTGTTGTTGGAAGCCGGAGTCCCCGTTCTGCACCACTGTCACCAAATGCGAGACCCGGGACTCCTCACTAAACGTTAGGCCAAGTAAGGACACCGTTTGAGATAGCCCTGCTCACCCCCTTAGTAGCTTGGCACGAGCAGCCAGGCCTATCTCCAAGGCACGAGTGTACAGTATGTGCAACCACCCTCACAACAACCCACTGGTGACACCACAAATGGACTCCACACGAGTTTGATAAAATGAGTATAAACTTTATCTAAAAAGATATACGATCAGACCACACGATACATAAGCCAACATATAATAAAGGGTAATATTCGTTCCGGCTGGCTGGGAGGTTCAAATCCCAACCACCGCTTTCAAAATGCTATGCTGGTCGCAATGCTAGAATCACACACGTTGCAATGGACAAACAATAGTGCGCTGCGTAACGATACAATCCTGTGCTGGGCAAAGGAGAAATAATACAATGCGTAACGATATACCCCGGTACCTGGCAATGGGATAAATAATGCACTGCATACCGCTACAATCATGTACTGCACAATGAAGGAATAATGCAATGCGTCACACCCCAATCACGTACTTTGCAATGAAGAAACAAGGCAATGCGTGCCCCTACAATCATGTACTTTGCAATGAAGAAATAATACAATGCGTAGCGTTACAATCGTGTACTTCGTTATGCAGAAATAATGTCAGGCGTCATAAGACAGTCCGGCAGTTCATTAGCAGCAATATTGGCAATGTGTATTACGACAGTCAGCCTCTTTGATAACAGGTGCCCCCCACACGTATCAACGATGACATAAAGTACAGCTTGTCACCCTGGCCCCAGTACTGCCACTCCTGAACGCAGTACGGGCCCCAATCTGAGTCGAAGCAAAGGCACATGTCGCCAGAAGGACTGAGAGGCCGAGAGAGTGTCCCTCCGAGCCCACAACCCGCACAGGCAGTGATCCACGTTACCTGGGGGGCACGACCCCACTCTCCTCTCCCCCTTCAGCAAACTGGGCCTTCCGTGTAGAACTTTCTCAATGGGCCTCAGCGGCTCGGCCTGGCAGCTCAGCTCCTCCGGGGCTGCCGGTCCGGGCTGCAACTGTTAGGAAGGTCTCAGGCGGCCGCAGGGCACACGTACCCCGTGCCCCTGAGATTATGTTACTCCACACACAACGCTGATGGGACTTCACGTCGACTCCGAGTGCACGTTCACCAGGCACTCCTTCCTGCGGTCTCAGTTGGCACCAAGACACGCACACCGCACTGCAGAGACTCACTTTCTTCCGGTGCACACGATGATCAGCCCATCACCTCCACAGTCCCAGGTTGCACCAAAGCATGCACACTGCTTCACTGAGACTTACTCCAACTCCGGTGCCCCGATAACCAGGCGCTCTTCACCAACGCATTCGGCCGCACCCTGACACGCTCACCGTGTCCGAGCCTCACTTCTCCTCCGGTGCACTCGATGACCAGGCGCTCTTCACCAGCGCCTCCGGTGCATCCCGACACGCACCCTGCGCGTCCGAGTCTCACGTCACCTCCGATGCACACGCTGACCAGGCGCTCTTCACCAATGCCTGCTGTGCACCACGACACGCACCCAGCACGTCCGAGACTCACTTCACCTTCGGTGCACACGTTGACCAGGCGCTCTTCACCAATGCCTCCTGTGCATCACGACACGCACCCAGCGTGTCCGAGTCTCACTTCTCCTCCGTGTGTCCAAGATCACAGGGCACACCTTCTGAGGGTCTCAAGCTGCCACAACACGCGCCCACCGCATCGCTTGAAACTTCTCCGGAAACTTTTATGTTCCTGTGTTTCCAAACAGGGAGCCAGCTCACCTCGGCCCTTGGGGTAACAAGACACAGCACAAAGCACAGTCTTCTTCAAGCAGGGGGACCCAGCGCACAAAGCACAGTCCCAACAACCTCTTCCTTGGTTAAAACAGCAAACTGCAGACCAGCCCCAGATCACGAAGCAAGGGTCGGTCCTTCCCAGCAGTCTCTTCAGTTGTTCCTTCCTTAGCAGAGGTTCCTCTTGACCACCAAATGGGTCCAAGCCTTTTCAGTCTCAAACCATTTCTATTCCAACGTTCAGGGGTCTCAGCTCTCATAGTTATACCCCTAAATGTCTTTGAAGTTCGTTGTGCTCAGGGGTCCCTGACCCCTGCCTAAATCAGTTCTGGGTGTCTCCCTCCCAGTGTCACCTTTCTCCCTTTGATACTGGGGGTCTGGATACTTAATCACTCAGCAGGAGATGGGTCAATTGTTTTATAGCCGCAACCCAGGCCTCTTCACCTCCTGGTGCTTTTCCTCGCCTACTCTCCAGATGCAGGTCAGCCTGGTGCCATCTCAACCCCTCTCTGGGTCAAGGCCTCCCCCAGCTCCTCTCCCCTCTCAGATCCAGACAGTCAATCCACATTCAGCAGAGACACACAGAAATGCTTAAAGCACAAAATTCAGCCACTTTCTAAAAGAGTGGCTTCTGAACACCCAGTGACAAAACCACTTTCATAGAAAGATGTGTTATGACGCTGTGAGTTCATACATACTAAACTTCACCTCTCCATTTTAAACATATGGGAAACTAGGCTAACAAACACAATACCCAGCCTCCCCATTCTGTCCTATGGGCAGGATGGCCTTTCACCAGTGAAAAACGAAATGGAGTGTTTTTCACTGTCAGGACATAACAGACACCTCAGTATATGTCCTGCCTTTTACTTACACTGCACCCTGCCCAGGGGTTACCCAGGACCTACCACAGGGGTGCCCACGGTGTACGCAAAAGGGAAAGTAAGGCCTGACAAGTGGTTGCACTTGTCAGGACAACATGCTAACTCAGCAAACTGCGCGCAGGCCCTACACTGCAGGCCTGAGTTCCCTTCTCTGCGCACCTTTGCATTACTAGCCCTGGCACACACAGTGCACATCACTAGGGACTTTACTAGTAAGGCAAACATACCAACCATGGCCAACCAATTACCATTACACTTTACACAGGGAACACTTGTACTTTGACACTGATCAGCAGTGGCAAAGTACCCAAAACATCTAAAAGCAAAGGAGGTAGAGGCAAAAAGTCAGGGGTAATCATGCCAAGATATTCCAGGTCTAACACGCGTCCCCTCCAGTGGAAAAGTGGGGGAAACTACCCACCCTCATGGGAGTTCTCATCACTAAGGCAGAAAAATCTGGACAGACCATCAGCATTGGAGTGTTCTGTTCCCGGGCGGTGTTCCACCATGAAGTCCATCCCCTGTAGGGAGATGGACCACCTCAACAGCTTTGGGTTCTCACCCCTCATCTGCATCAACCATCTGAGGGGCCGGTGGTCGGTCTGAACCAAGAAGTGGGTCCCAAACAAGTAGGGCCTCACTCCTGTCTGGGTCTTGGGGGGTTCCCAAACCAGGATGGTATCAATCTTTGCCTGTAGGGGCGCCACCTGGCCGCCCCCACCAGGTGTCCCAAGTACACCACGGAACCCTGCCCTATCTGGCACTTACTTGCCTTGATAGTTAGGCCCGCCCTCTGCAAGGCCTTCAATACTTCACAGAGGTGTTGCAAATGTTCCTCCCAACTGGAGCTGAACACTGCAATGTCGTCCAGGTAAGCGGCGCTGAATTCCTCCAGCCCACTCAGCACCTGGTTAACCAGTCTCTCAAAGGTGGCAGGGGCGTTCTTCAACCCAAAGGGCATAACCCTGAACTGGTAGTGCCCCTCTGGCATTGAGAATGCTGACCTCTCCTTGGCCCCCTCGGTCAGGCAATCTGCCAGTACCCAGAGGTCAAATCAAATGTACTGAGGTACCGGGCAGCTCCCAGCCGATCCACGAGCTCATCAGCTCTGGGGATGGGGTGCGCGTCAGTCTTAGTGACCGCATTGAGCCCACGGTAATCCACACAGAACCGAAGTTCGTGAGTGGTACCCGGTGCATCAGCTTTTGGCACAAGGACCACTGGGCTGGCCCTGGGGCTGCTGGATGGCTCAATCACCCCTAGCGCCAGCATCTTGGAAACCTCCTCCTTGATGCTGGCCCTGACCTTATCAGCTAGCCTGTAAAATGTTTGTTTTACAGGCAGACTGTCTCCAGTGTCCACATCATGGACGCACCAATGGGTGACTCCTGGGGTCAGGGAGAACAGGGAGGTGAACTGACCCAATACCTGGTGACAGTACCTCCGCTGTTCTGGGGTCAGGCGAGAGGTACACCCCATCCACTGACCCATCCTTCTCCTTGGCTGACAGGAGGTCAGGAAGAGGTTCACTCTCCTCTTCCGCACCGTCATCTGTAGCCAAGAGCATGGTCACCTCAGACCTCTCAAAGTGTGGTTTGAGGCGGTTCACATGGAGAACCCTCAAAGGATTCCTAGGAAACCGTAAGTCCACCAGGTAGGTCACTTCGCTCCTGCGCTCCACCACCTCATAAGGCCCAGTCCACTTGTCCTGGAGCGCACAAGGCTCCACTGGCGCCATCACCCACACTTTCTGCCCAGGTTGAAACTCGACCAGAGTGGCATTCTGGTCGTACCACCGCTTCATATCCTCCTGGCTGGCTTCCAGGGTCGCCTGAGCGAGCTGCCTGAAATGCCTAGTTTGGTTCCTGAAGGCCAGCATGTAGCTGTATACATCCTGGGGGGTTTACTAGGAGCCTTCTCCCAGCCCTCCTTCACCAAACTCAAGGGTCCTCTGACCGGGTGCCCATACAGGAGCTCAAAGGGACTGAACCCCAATGACTTCTGTGGCACCTCATGGCAAGAGGACGTCCCACTTAAACCTCATGGGTTCCTCCAGACCCATAATCATGCCCTTCAAGGTCTGGTTAAACCTCTCAACCATACCATTACCCTGGGGGTGGTAAGATGTGGTGAACCCATAAGTTACACCACACTCCTTCCACAGAGATTTCATATACCTCGATATGAAATTAGTACCCCTGTCGGACACCACCTCTCTGGGGAACCCCACATGGGAGAAAATCCCCTACAGTGCACGGCCCACCAGGGGGGCTGTCACCATCCGGAGAGGGATGGCTTCCGGATACCGGGTGGCATGGTCCACCAAGACCAGGATGAACCTGTTGCCCATGGCCGTCTTGGGATCCAGAGGCCCCACAATGTCAATGCCCACCCTCTCAAAGGGTGTGCTGACTACAGGGAAAGGTTGGAGGGGAGCCTTTCGCTTCCTTCCACTCTTACCACTCGCCTGACAAGTCTGACAGGTCCTGCAATGAGTATCAGAACTCTTGCGCATCGGGGGCCAGTAGAAGTGGGTGACAAGCCGCTCAAATGTCTTGTCCTGCCCCAAATGTCCCGCCAAAGGTACATCATGAGCCAACCCCAATGGGAAGGCTATGATGCGCTGGGGTACCACCAGCGCCCGGGCTGACCCAGGCTCAGCCACCTTTGGCTCACTATACAGGAGATCGTTCTCCCAGTAAATCAAGTGTGATCCCGACCGATCACCTGCTGCCTGGTTTGCTGCCTTCTGCCGCAAACCTACAAGAGAAGGGCACTTCTTCTGTTCCTCACAGAATTCCTCCCTGGAGGGCCCCCCTTCCTGCCGCCATTCAGTCAGCCCGGATAGGTCCCCCAGTTCAGCCACTTGTTCCCCCGTAGGCTCCAGGGATTCCCCCTCAAAGGGTGCCTCCTCCTGGACTGTGGGAACTGTGGGGGCCGGTTTCCCGCGCCCCCTGCCTCTTCTCTTCCTGACAGGCACCTGGGCCACTGTTTCAGGCCCCAGGTTCTCTTGAATACCTTTACTGGCTACCATAGACCGAGTGGTCACACACACCCACTCAGGTAAACCCAACATCTCCAAATGTGCCTGGTGCTCCACCTCCTTCCAGGGGGAACTCTCCAGGTCATTCCCTAGCCGACAGTCTACAGGCATGGACGGACTTACAACAACCTTCAAGGAACCTGAGACCCCTCCCCATTCAAAGGGAACCAGCGCCACCTTGCAGAGGCGCACTGAATTGTCTGCTGACATTACAGGGTGAAGCACATTGGGAATTACTTGTTCTTCAGACACCCACTGACACCTGACAGATGTCAAACTGGCTCCGGTGTCTCTCAGAGCCTCCACCCTCCGTCCATTGATGGTCACCCACTGCCTCTACTTTTTAGTGTTCTCAGGCAGAGGGTTTTTCTGGACCATCTCTCGATCTCCTAAGGAGACCAGGGTCATAACTGCTTGCTCCTCCCCATTCCAAGCACTCAATTCCTCCCCCAATGCTACACTCACTAAACCAGGTGTTGGAGCACCAGTGGGTGCAGATGACTTTTTGGGGCATTTAGGGGAAATATGACCCACTTCTTTACAGAAGTAACACGTAGGAGAACCTCGGGGCTCTTTCTTGCCCTTGAAGGCCCAGGCCCTCTTGGCCTTGGGGGACTGGGACCCTTTCTTGGGGGAACTACCTTGGGGTCCTTTAGAGGACTCCTTGTGGTAACCCTTGTCCTCCCCCACCTTCGGCGGGGGACCCTGCATACTCTTGGCATTGGTACTGCCAATCCCCTTGTAGACCCGGGTACTAGTCCTGCAGTCCACCTCCTCAGCAAGCTTACTGGGATCAGTCAGCTTACTATCCAATAGATGCTGGTGCAGCTCTGGAACACACAGACTACTCAAGTGCTCCCAACTGATTAAATTGCATTAGCCCTTAAAATCATTGACCTTGCTGCCCAGCATCCAACCATCCAGTGCCCGTGTGTACTCATTCACACATTCTACCCAAGTACGGAATTCTAGTTTCTTGGAGGTCCTGAACTTCTGCCGGTATTGTTCAGGAGTGAGCCCATACCAGAGGCATAAAGCCTCCCTCATGTTGGCATAGGTCAGGGTTCCCACCCTCTCTAAAGGTGATAGACCGTCCATCCCTGAAGCCTCAAAGTGTTTCCATAGGACCGCCCCCCAATGCTTTTCAGGCACCTCATTCATCCTTAGTGCGATCTCATATGCCGTGAACCACGCATAAATGTCATCACCCCTCTGGTAATCTCGCACTAAATCCTTGGGAATGTACACCTTCCCTACTGGCACTGGTGGTGCTCTGCCACCATTCGAACTGGGCTCGGCTTGACTACCCTTAATGTCCAGCTCCCTCATGCTTAACTCATGAGCGAAGAGAATACATTTCTCTTCCAACGTGAGAGCGTTCCTGCTCTCCTCTGCTTGAGTTTTAAGTTTTAACACCTCCAACTCATGCAGTCTGACCCTTTGGTTTTCCTTCAACTCCTCTGGTGAAAAACTCCTCCCTGAATGGCTACTACCAGCCCCTGCGGCTGGTCCCTCCACTGGCAAATCCAGTGGACCAAATCCATTCCCTGGGTCATCCTCATCCACCTCAACATCACCCGCCTCCTGAGCCTCTTTGGCTTCCCACCAGGCCCTCAAGGCCACTTGCAGCTCCTCCTTCTTGGCGCTACCCTTCATGGGACATCCCAAAGCTCTGCAGAATTTCCTCAACTGATCAACCTTGTAGGTAAACAATGCCTCAATGTTAAACTCTAATTCTGCAGCCGAGCCTCACCGGCTATCTGGCTCCCCTCCTGAGAATATGATGTGTGGTTTAAAGGTTACTCAACAATAGAACCAACAATTCAAAGCAATATGTTGTTGCGTCGTGGTCTGCGATCAATTTATGATGTACATCAATTACTGTGAGTGGTTTTGCACACATGCGTTTCAATTATGTTAGGATCGTAACCCACCGCTCTGCCGCCAAATGTTGGAAGCCGGAGTCCCCGTCCCGCACCACTGTCACCAAATGCGAGACCCGGGACTCCTCACTCATCGTTAGGCCAAGTAAGGACACCGTTTGAGATAGCCCTGCTCACCCCCTTAGTAGCTTGGCACGAGCAGCCAGGCCTATCTCCAAGGCACGAGTGTACAGTATGTGCAACCACCCTCACAACAACCCACTGGTGACACCACAAATGGACTCCACACGAGTTTGATAAAACGAGTATAAACTTTATGTAAAAAGATATACGATCAGACCACACGATACATAAGCCAACATATAATAAAGGGTAATATTCGTTCCGGCTGGCTGGTAGGTTCAAATCCCAACCACCGCTTTCAAAATGCTATGCTGGTCGCAATGCTAGAATCACACACGTTGCAATGGACAAACAATAGTGCGCTGCGTAATGATACACTCCTGTGCTGGGCAAAGGAGAAATAATACAATGCGTAACGATACACCCGGTACCTGGCAATGGGAGAAATAATGCACTGCGTACCGCTACAATCAAGTACTGCGCAATGAAGGAATAATGCAATGCGTCACACCCCAATCACGTACTTTGCAATGAAGAAACAAGGCAATGTGCGCCGCTACACTCATGTACTTTGCAATGAAGAAATAATGCAATGCGTAGCGCTACAATCGTGTACTTCGTTATGCAGAAATAATGTCAGGCGTCATAAGACAGTCCGGCAGTTCGTTAGCAGCAATATTGGCAATGTGTATTACGACAGTCTGCCTCTTCGATAACAGTTGCCCCCACACGTATCAACGAAGACATAAAGTAAAGCTTGTCACTCTGGCCCCAGTACTGCCACTCCTGAATGCAGTACGGGCCCCAATCTGAGCCGAAGCAAAGGCTCACATCACCAGAAGGACTGAGAGGCCGAGAGAGTGTCCCTCCGAGCCCGCACTCCGCCCAGGCAGTGATCCACGTTACCTGGGGGGCGCGACCATCACTCTCCTCTCCCCCTTCAGCGAACTGGGCCTTCCGTGTAGAACTTTCTCAATGTGCCTCAGCGGCTCCGCCTGGCAGCTCAGCTCCTCTGGGGCTGCCGTTCCGGGCCGCAACTGTTAGGAAGGTCTCAGGCGGCCGCAGGGCACACGTACTCCGCGCCCCTGAAATTACGTTACTCCGGGTGCACGTTCACCACAGCACCCTCCGGGTCTCCTCTGGCATGAAGCAACACACACAATGCTGATGGGACTTCACGTCGACTCCGAGTGAACGTTCACCAGGCACTCCTTCCTGCGGTCTCAGTTGGCACCAAGGCACGCACACTTCGCTGCAGAGACTCACTTTCTTCCGGTGCACACGATGATCATCCGATCACCTCCACAGTCCCAGGTTGCACCAAAGCACGTACACTGCTTCACTGAGACTTACTCCAACTCCGGTGTCTCGATATCCAGGCGCTCTTCACCAACGCCTTCGGCTGCATCCCAACACTCTCACCCTGTCCGAGCCTCACTTCTCCTCCGGTGCACTCGATGACCAGGCGCTCTTGATCAGCGCCTCCGGTGCACCCCGACACGCACCCTGCGCGTCCGAGACTCACTCCACTTCTGATGCACACGTTGACCAGACGCTCCTTACCAATGCCTCCTGTGCACCACGACACGCACCCTGCGTGTCTGAGACTCCCTTCACCTCTGGTGCACCCGCTGACCCGGCACTCTTCACCAGCACCTGCGGTGCACCATGACACGCACCCTGTGCGTCGGAGTCTCACGTCACCTCCGATGCACACGCTGACCAGGCGCTCTTCACCAAAGCCTGCTGTGCACCACGACACACACACAGCGCGTCCGAGACTCGCTTCACCTTTGGTGCACACGTTGACCAGGTGCTCTTCACCAACGCCTCCTGTGCACCACGACACGCACCCAGCGCGTGCGAGTCTCACTTCTCCTCCGTGTGTCCAAGATCACAGGGCACACCTTCCAAGGGTCTCAAGCTGCCACAACACGCACCCACTGCGTCGCTTGAAACTTCTCCAGAAACTTTTATGCTCCTGTGTTTCCAAACAGGAAGCCAGCTCCCCTCGGGCCCTTGGGGTAACAAGACACAGCACAAAGCACAGTCTTCTTCAAGCAGGGGGACCCAGTGCACAAAGCACAGTCCCAACAGCCTCTTCCTTGGTTAAAACAGCAAACTGCAGACCAGCCCCAGATCACGAAGCAAGGGTCGGTCCTTCCCAGCAGTCTCTTCAGTTGTTCCTTCCTTAGCAGAGGTTCCTCTTGACCATGAAATGGGTCCAAGCCTTTTCAGTCTCAATCCATTTCTATTCCAACGTTCAGGGGTCTCAGCTCTCATAGTTATACCCCTAAATGTCTTTGAAGTTTGTTGTGCTCAGGGGTCCCTGACCCCTGCCTAAATCAGTTCTGGGTGTCTCCCTCCCAGTGTCACCTTTCTCCCTTTGATACTAGGGGTCTGGATCCTTAATCACTCAGCAGGAGATGGGTCAATTGTTTTATAGCCGCAACCCAGGCCTCTTCACCTCCCGGTGCTTTTCTTCGCCTACTCTCCAGATGCAGGTCAGCCTGGTGCCATCTCAATCCCTCCCTGGGTCAAGACCTCCCCCAGCTCCTCTCCCCTCTCAGATCCAGACAGTCCATCCACATTCAGCAGAGACACACATAAATGCTTAAAGCACAAAACTCAGCCACTTTCTAAAAGAATGGCTTCTGAACACACAGTGACAAAACCACTTTCATAGAAAGATGTGTTATGATGCTGTGAGTTCATACATACTAAACTTCACCTCTCCATTTTAAACTTATGGGAAACTAGGCTAACAAACACAATACCCAGCCTCCCCCATTCTGTCCTATGGGCAGGATGGCCTTTCACCAGTGAAAAACGAAATGGAGTGTTTTTCACTGTCAGGACATAACACACACCTCAGTATATGTCCTGCCTTTTACTTACACTGCACCCTGCCCAGGGGTTACCCGGGACCTACCACAAGGGGGCCCACGGTGTACGCAAAAGGGAAAGTAAGGCCTGACAAGTGGTTGCACTTGTCAGGACAACATGCTAACTTAGCAAACTGCGCGCAGGCCCTACACTGCAGACCTGAGTTCCCTTCTCCACGCACCTTTGCATTACTAGCCCTGGCACACACAGTGCACATCACTAGGGACTTTACTAGTAAGGCAAACATACCAATCATGGCCAACCAATCACCATTACACTTTACACAGGAAACACTTGTACTTTGACACTGATCAGCAGTGGCAAAGTACCCAAAGCATCTAAAAGCAAAGGAGGTAGAGGCAAAAAGTCAGGGGTAATCACGCCAAGATGTGCCAGGTCTAACAACTGTGCATTTTATAAGGTGAAGCAACAATTTGGTTCCCACAAGCTGTAGTAATTGTCATGGCAGAGGGATGCCTTTCACTTGGGTGGAAAGAGTAGTTTGCACACCACTGTAGGTGAACCACTGTATATGAGGCTGTCTGCTCCTGGACCCTGCTCCAGGGTGTACTGTTCATCTACCGCTCCTCCCCCACCAGAGAGGGCGGGATAACATCCACATCCTCAGAAAAGGAAGGCGTGCGTGCTCTTACTCTGTCCGCCCATTAATTGTGCGTTTCCATGATTAGAGGAAGCCTGAACTGTCACATGCTATGGGCCATTTAAAGCACCAGAGAACCGTGCACATCACATGAAACATCCCCCACCACACACAGTTAACCGTAGAGGACAATACTTGTGCCATTAGGGACAGGCTGCAGTTGTACCCAGTAGTTACCAACGGTGGGCTGGAGCTCAAAGAAAGTGAAATTAGGATGGAACTCAATGAAAAAAGAAAGCAATGGGAATTAATCGGGTATTGACCCTCCACTGAAGGCGGTGTTAGTACCAGGGAAAATGTAGAAAGGGTTGGGACACCTCAGGCATCAGAGAGAATGGTGACGCTATCGCCCACTAGAAAAGGTGGAAGAATTCCAGGACAACAAGAGCATTGGTGTAAAATGCTCTTAACAAAATGAAAAAGTAGTCCTGAAACAATGCAAGAAATTAGCATCAGTGTATGTTTAGGAGTAGTTGGCCGGTGCACTCGGGCAAGGCTAAACACTGGAAGAGGCATGATATATGCAGACCCTTGCTAAATGGGGAGAACAAAAATGGATCGACAATGGTGCCAGCAAATGGCAAGCCTACGGGCGGGATGAAGCCCAGAAAGCAGATACAGCATGTCTCAGTTCCAGACAGCGCATGCCCGCCATCTAGAGCCAAAACCTAAAATCTAGCAGAAAAGGCAAAAAGGTAGGGCAGAAAATTGAGCAGAAAGGGTAGAACAGAAAGCTGAAAAAAGAGCAGGAAAGGCAAAACAGAGGGTAGAACAATAAGCAGAAAAAGGGAAACAGAGGGCAGAAAAACGAGCAGAAAAGGTAACACAGAGGAGGGGTGTGGCCAAACTGCCCTCAAGATGGCAGTGGGCATCTGAGTTCCCTCGTTGCCTTGGAGGCGTTTTGCGAAACACAACTGTAGTTTGCCCCTACTTAAGAATGCGGTGAGCAGTTTACTACTCAAACGAAGGGAAAACAGGGATTTTAACATTTTCACTGTTTTCTCCCCGCGTCGCTCCCATCATGCATGGCCGGAATATTATTTGTCTATGAAAGGCCTGCGACACTGCCTCGCTTAACCGGTAATGGTGCACCATAAGTAACCACATTGCTTCATTTGCTGGAGGCCTGCTACAACAGCCTCTTTTGCTTGCAAAACATTTTATGCTGCCTCCTCATGATTTCATGGTGTACACTCAGCTGATAATTATTTTCAAATAATAAAGAGCACTGCTGAATTTGCTGAAGGCTTGCCACAACAGTTCTTTGCCGCAATGTATTTATTTCTGCCTCCTAACATTATATGGATGAACTGTAGACCAACTACAAATACATAACACTCATTAACATGCCTCACTTTACTTAACTGTCTCTACTCAACTCTTGTTCCTCCTAATAACGTTCAGGGCCAGTGGCAAAGGGCTCCTTCTGCATTTGTTTTTTTCTGCCAATCTGTGCTGCCTACAAGTGAATTTTCCCTTTTCTGAAGCCTGTAAACTGTCCTCCACTTATATACATATGGAGTCCTCCCCATCTTCTAGCCAAGAGGTTGCAGCTTCATCTGGAACAATGCCTTCTGCTCAAAAAGACTTCAACACTGCTACTATATGGCAAAAGAAGAACCCTGGTTCACCAACAAAGTCTCCACTACCTCTGACGCTCGAAGACCTCATGAAGGAAAGAAAACTCTTAAAACCTTTTGTCATGGAGACCAGCGCAACACTTCAGCGGATAGAGGAAAAATGGTCCAATGTCGAACCCAGGGTAACCGATGCGGAACAACGGCTAAGTAACATATAGGAAGCGGCAACTAAGATTGAAGACATGTCTCAGGAAATCTCGCTTCTAAAACAATAAACTGAGGATTTGGAAAGCCATAACAGATGTAATAACCACAGAATTTATGGCATTCCTGAATGGGCAGAGGGCCCAGACGTGCTTGCCTTTCTTAAAATACATATTCCAAAAATAGCTAGGCTCAAGGAGGGAACAAACCTCAAAATACAATGTGCTCATTGAGTAGGCCCTAAATCTTCTGGAGCTTCTTCATTGGGCTGCACAAGAGAAATATTTGTTCTATTTTTGGAATATACTGAATTACTCATGGTTTTATTAGCAGCCAAGCAAAGGAAGCAAATGATATGGTCTGGCCAGAAATATTTTTTCTCACAAGATGTAGCCCGTGCATCAGCAGCTCGTCCCAAGGAATTTCTGTCCTTCCGTCCTACCCTACCCTCCCTGAACGCTCGATATGGCCTTGTACATCCATGTTTTTTTAATGTGACTCACAAGCAGAGAACTTTCTCTTTTGACTACTAAAATGACTTAAGAAAATGTATTTTTCAGTCCGAGGGAGAAGAAATGGAACTTGGAAAAACTTCAAATTTTTCTCTTTTCCCATGGTTATTAATATGCCTCATTTAGTATTTAATATTTTTCCGGTTCTCAATGACGTTACTGCTATTGTTTTTACTCTATGTAATTTTCTCCAATTACTAATATCTACTTTTCCTTTGCAGATGTTTCATGTCTAGCCTGGATTCCCTTCCCAGATGTTTTATTCATTTGTGTCTCCCACCCCAGACCTCTTGAGTACATTTTATTTCCATTGGTCTGTAAGTGCTCTTAACTTGTCAATTTTGCAATTTCTTTATTATGTAATTCCCCCATTTTGTAATCCTAATTTAAGTTTTAAACTGCTGTCTTCTTCATATATGTTATTAATTAACTGTCTACTCAGCTTTCGTCATCTACTCCTGGCTGATTCCTGTTTGGTGTCAATCTTTTTCTTCGTACTTCTCCACCCCAACTCGTTATTGTTGTTGTACTGGATATACCTATGTTTAATTATGGTTGAATCCTTTTGGCTATCTGCCATCTTCTCTTTTTCTATCAGATTCTATCTATCTCTCCCCCTACCTTTTCTTCTCTCTTTTCTTTTTTGGCTATCTGAGCATCACCTTACCAACAAATGCTGTAGTCGCACTTTGAAGGATTGGTTGTCTCTCATATTTTGCACTTTTTATTTTATTCATTTGAAGACGTATATATACTATAGTCTGTTTTTCACTTTTGTACTTGGCAAATAATTTACGTGTTGTGTCCTGGAACGTCAACAGTTTACACAACCCTATTAAGAAGCAGAGAGTGCTTACACATTTATCTAGATTATAATGCAGCATTGCTATGCTACAAGAAACCCACCTTACAGATAAAGACAATACCTCACTAAGGAGGCATTGGGTAGGCCGAGTGTTCTGCTCACCCGCAAAACAGAATAAAAATGGGGTGGTCATATTTTTTCATAAGTCATTTTCCCTTATGATTGAGAAGGAGAAAAAGGATGACGATGGTAGATGGATTCTCCTTCATCTTACTACAAAGAATACTCCAATTTCCCTCCTTGACATTTATGGCCCCACTGTCATAGAAGTACAATTTTAGGAGTACATGTCACTAATTTTTAGGTCCTGTTCAAATTCACATTTTCATGTGGGAGGGGACTGCAACCAAATTGTGGATCTCTTTGCCAACAGAAAAACTCTTGCCACGTACGGCCCCAATAAAATGCAAAACAACCCATTTAAAAACACTATTCAATCCAGGGAACTGATAGATGCCTGGAGGATTTATAACCCAGATAATTTAGAATTGAATTTTTATTCCCCTACACATAAATCAAAATCTAGAATTGACTACATATTTCTTACACCTCTCATACTCTCCACACTAGCCCATGCAGTTATTGGTTCTATTCTAATTTCTGATCAAGGACCCGTTCTAATTGGTAAAGAAATCATACCCGAAACTTCTCAATCAAACTGTTGCCATTTTAATAACTACCTATTGAAAGATCAAACTTTTATGGAAAATTTTAAAATATTTTTCAAGGACTATTTTGACTCTAATATTACTCCTGATCTTCTGTTTCATGTTATTTGAGACTCCTTCAATGCAGTGGCTAGAGGTCATATTATTAACTATGTTGTTGCCAAAAAGGAAAACTCTCTTAAGGAATCCTCACTCTTACTCTCATCTATCAAACAACTTGAGATTGAATATTTTACTTATATCAATGATGCCACCCTTAAACATCTTGTTGGCTGGCTTTCAACAAAAAATCGACAGAAGAGGCGTCTGATGTGCTATTGAAGAATAATTCTAAGTTCTATGGAGGGCATATAGAGCAGGAAAGTTGCTCACAAACTCAAAGTCAAATCTCAAAAGTCCAAGATAGTAAACATTACAGATGACAAAGGTATTAAACATTTTTGGGATGCTGAAATCTTAAAATGCTTTACAGATTTTTATCAAAATTTATATACACCTGAACACTCTCCATCAGATGCATTCATAGACTCTTTATTTGATTCTCTCCCACCTTGTAATCATCAGTCCCAGGACTTTTCCTTACTTGGCAAAAACATTTCTATATCATACATAAAGACTGCACTTGTGAAACTACCTAAAGATAAAGCTCCCGGACTGGACGGTTTTACAGATGAATTTTACTTATGCTTTGCACACATTCTACTTCCTCATTTGCTTTCCTTATATCAATACTTCCTTCTCAACAATGAGGCTTGTTGTACTTTTGTAGAAGCTATGCTTGATTAAAAAAAAGGTAAAGATCTCTCCTCATGCACCACCCATAGACCCATTTCACTCATTAACCTGGACTGCAAGATTTTTGCGAAAATACTGGCCCTTCGGCTCAATCGGTTCATCCTAGATCAGATTGGTAGAGAGCAAACAGGGTTTGTAAAGGGGAGACATATGGCTGATAACTCTAGAGAGTTCTTGATTATTCTCCACCTCGCCTCAAGAAGCTCTACTCCTATGGCTGCAATCACTCTAGATGCAGAAAAAGCATTTTACTGGATACACTGGTTCTTCATGATACGTGAGCTCAAATGGTATGGTTTTTGACCTGGCATTTAAAATATGTTAGCCTGCTTCCCCAACCACTTCAATATTTGTTAATGGCATCCAATTCTCTTATTTCCCCTATAATGTGGCACTCAACAAGGATGTCCATTATTACAGTTGCTTTTTGTATTGTCTTTGGAACCTTTTCTCCACACTCAGCGTCATTCACCCTTCTTTCACGGTTTTATTTACAAAAATACTGAAATTAAATTAACTGCCTATATGGATTACATTGTTCTGTAATTCTCAGTTCCACAGTCGTCTATTCCTGCCATTACAGATGTCTTAACTACCTATTCTAACTTATCTGGATACAAATTAAATTTTACTAAATCTGAAGTCCTTCTATTAAATACATTTTGCTTAAAAGAAACATTTGCGGACAATGGTGTTTAATGGAATTCTAGCTATATTAAATATTTAGGGATCAAATACTTCACTTCAACTACAAGAACCATCCAGATCAATTTTGACAAAGCTCTTTAAAGAATTCTTCAAATGACAGAGAAGTGGTCACCTTTGTATATATCCTGGTGGAGTAGGTTAGATACGATCAAGATTATGATGCTCCCTGTTATTGATTTTTATTTATCCATGCTGCCGGTGAAAATTCCTGTGAAGTTCTTCAAATCCCTTAATTATTATTAATATTATTAAACTGAATTTGTAAGGTGCTCAGCTACCCCAGAAGGTTTCCCGGCGCCAACCGGTAGGAAGAGAGAGCAGACTAAGAAATCAGAGATTAAACAACCAAGTCTTTAGATTTTTACGGAATCTACCATATGTGGTTTCCTCGCGTAAAGTGAGGGGCATAGAATTCCATAGAGTGGGACCAAGATAGGAGAAAGAATGGCCGCGCATACGCGACAATTTAATTTTGGGGATGATAAATCTGTTTTGGTAGGCAGAGCATAAGAGACGTGAAGGAAGATACGGTTGTACCAGCGATTGCAGAAATCTTGGGGCCACTTCCATTTTGATTTTATGCATATAGCATAAAGCTTTGAATCTAATTCGATTCTCTACTTCAGCCAGTGTAAGTCGCGAAGATAGCCAGTGATTGAAGCAGTCTTAGGTACATTGCACAGCAGTCTAGCTGCCACGTTCTGCACTACTTGGAGACTTTGGATGGTAGCTTTGTTGGATCCTTAATAGCACTTTGTGTAGATTTCTATGGAACAGATGGAAAACACGCACATCTTTATCTTCTTTATGCAAACCCAAAGATATGAGTGGAGTTAATTTCTCTATTTTTAGACAATATCATTCCTCATATGTAATAAAACAAGTTTTACCTATCTGCATTCAGCCACTGAAAAGCCCCCAATGGTCTGGCGCAAACTGGAAGACTCTTTAATTCCACGTTTTTCTTTTCAGTCTCTGGCTCATTTTCCACATCTTCCACAATCTCTTTTATCTCCCACCATTACACATCCTATATCAACAATATTTCTCGTTCTCACCAGATCTCTGTTGTCTTCGCACATTTTCCTGGACCCTTCCATATGGCACAATAAACTTATTAAAATATCAAATTGTTTAATTGTTTTGAAAGATTGGGTCAACTTTCCTTTTACGGTCACATTTTTTTTTGGGGAAAGCTCCTCACCTATATGGATTGGTGCCTGTAAACTGGGTATGTTTGTGGACTTGCTTATTGCTATTGCTTTTAAAATAATTACATCTAATTGGAAAAATGCTAACAAAGTCACTTTTACCGTATGGTGGAACTTACTCTGTCATCACCATAGACTCGATCGTGCATCCTCCACTTCCACACAACAACTTCTTCGAAAAGATACTTTTTGGTCACCTCTTACCACATGCCTATTTAAGAACTCCTCTCAGATTCAGTACAGTAATTCTGTTTTTCAACTGCCATGAACTTTTCTTTATTTTTTTACAGCATTTAACTGCTATTTACTTATATTATTATTTACTTGTATTATGTTTTTTGACAATCAAAATGATAACAGATACCAGTAATGTTGTATAGCTTTATTATTCCTTTTATTGTCTTTTTTCTCCATCTTCTTTTCTTCCTTCTTTTTATTCTTCTTTTTCCATTCCCATAAAACACAGCTAACAAATTGCGATATCATTAAGGTACTTAGGTGTTTAGTTTTCTTTATCGGTCTATAGTTCTATAATGCCACAGTTTACTCTTGAATTAATGCTTCAATTGTATTTCATATTTTTGCATTCATTCTTGTGTATTATGGTTTGACTTAATTATTAGACATGTTCTATTAAGATGTACCTTTTGCTGAAATCATTTCAAATAAACCATCCTTAAAATTAAAAAAGGCAAAACAGAATGTAGAAAAATGAGCAGGAAAAGCAAAACAGAGCAGAAGAAGGAAAAACAGAGGGCAGAAAAATGAGCAGGAAAGGAAAAACAGAGGGCACAAATACAAGCAGAAAAGGTAAAACAGAGCAGAAGAGGGCAAAACAGAGAGTACTCAGACACTCACACACCCACTCACAGACCCACTCAGAGAATCATGTACCCACTCACAGACTCACTGAGTCACTCATAGACCCACTCACAAAGCCACTCAGAGGCACATGTACCCACTCACACACCCACTCAGATACTTATACACCCACTCACAGACCCACTCAGACACACATCCCTACTCACAGTCTACTGAGAGAATCCTGCACCTAATCACAGAGCCACTTAGACACTCACACACCCACTCACAGACCTACTCAGAGACTTATGCACCCACTCACAGACCCACTCAGAGACTTATGCTCCCACTCACAGACCCATTGAGACACTCATGCACCCACTCACAGACCTACTTAGACACTCACGTACCCACTCAGAGACTCACTCAGAGACTCAGGTACCTACTCACAGACCCACTCAGACTCATGCACTCATTCTTAGACCCATTGAGAGACTCATGCGATCACTGACAGCCCCACTCAGAGACTCATGCACCCAATCACAGACCTACTTAGACATTCACATACCCACTCACAGACCCACTCAGGGACTTACACATCCACTCACAGACCCACTCAGATGCTCTTGTGCTCACTCACTGACCCACTCAGAGATTCACACGCTCACTTACAGACCCACTCACAGACTCTTAAACCCACGCACACACCCACTTACTGACTCACTCAGAGACACCCACACCTACTCACAGACCCACTCAGATGCTAATGTACCCACTAACAGACCCACTCAGAGACTCATGCACTCACTCACAGACCCACTCAGAGACTCATGCACTCACTCACAGACCCACTCAGAGACTTATATACCCATTCACAGATCCACTCACAGACTCACACAGCCACTCACTGACTCACTCAGAGACACACACCCACTTACAGACACACTCAGACACTCATGCACTCACTCACAGACTGACTTACACACTTATGGAAGTGCTCGCAAATCCACTCAGCCACTCTGACACCCATTCGCAGGCTTACTCAGACACCCAATCAGAAACTCATGCCCCTACTCAGACAGCCACTAAGACACTCACACACCCACTCACAGACCCAGACACTCATGCAACCACTCACACACCTAGTGAAACCCCTATGTAGCCACTCCCAGACCCACTCAGACACTCACACACCCACTGACAGACCAACTCAGACACTCTCATACACACTCACAGACCTCCAGAGACACTCATGCACTCACTCAGACACTCACTGTCAAAAGTTACTGGTTACAGCTAGGAAATAAAATTAAAAAAACTTTAGAAATTCACTTAAAAAACCAAAGGTTACATTGATGTTATAGTTAAGATATAACATTGAAAGATATGTAGAAATTCATTAAAATAAAGCAAGGTTACAGGGATGTAATAGTTAGGAAATAGAATTAAAAAACCTTAGAAATTCACTGAAAAAAGCAAAGGTTAGAGGGACGGTACAGCTAGGCTCAGATTTCACTCGTACAAAACAATAGAAATTTAGCAGTTATAGTATCCTGAGCTAAATATAACTTAGGCCCCCACAATACACTGCTTATGACCTCACATATTACATCACTCATGACATGGTCAGTGACATCACTGATCACATCACTGATGACATCTCAAATGACATCACTGACACTCAGACACCCACTCAAATACCCATTCAGCTACTCTTACACACACTCACAGACCAACACAGCCACTCACACACCCATACAGACACTCATACACTCACTCACATACCCACAAAACCACTAACAGTCACTCACAGACCCACGCAGCCCCTTACACACCCACATAACCACTCACACAAACACTCACTTACCCTTACAGCCACTCACACACCCAGAAACCTACTGACACACCACAGGGACGCTGACCCTCTGTGAATCTTACCAATTTCATGCAGAGATCAGTTTGGCTGCCAACATTTCAACCAGGAAGTGTTGGCAGCTATCTTGGGACTCGGACTCAGCCAAGTCCGAAATATAAATGTAAACAGAAAGAGAAGGGACAGGGTAGGAATACCCTGACTCCCTAGGCCTGGTGGTGGGATCCCCCAGGAACCCTGACAGGGCCAAAAATATATATTTTTAAAATGTTCATAGGGAAAATAGCAAAGATTCATAAATCATCACAATTAAAAAAAAACAAGTACAATCTCCTGCTCTTGTTTAAACATCGGCCCCTGGATGATACAGGTCCTGGGGGATTATTTCTAAATATAATAGAGGGAGGGGGGTGCATGCAACTTCCCTCCCCATTGCTGATATGGGCCCCAGGGACTGCCTCTTCCCTGGGGCCGGGGCAAACCAAAAATGTAAAGGAGGCGGCCATGTGGCCCCCCCTCCAAAGGCCTTTTATGTCCCCAGGGACCAAATCTCTCCCAGGGCTTCACCATAAAATAAGAGAGGGGACCTGTTGACCCTATCTTTACAAATAAATTAACCTGGGGACCACCACCTCTCTGCTGTGAAATGAAATAATGAAAAGAGGCAGGGGCCATACGGTTACCCTCCCAGGCCATATTTGGCTCCGGGGACCATCACCTCCCTGGTGCATAGCCACATTTTTACAGGGTGGGGGAATGCGCAGCCCCCAGAGCCATTTGTGACCCCAGGGACCACCACCACCCTGAGGCCAGGCTGACTAAATAGAAAGGACGAAGGGGCAGCATGGCCCCCTTCTGGAGACAATAATGGCCCTGCTGACCACCACCCGCCCCAGGGCTAGCGCCCTATGTCTTGTGGTGCCCACCCTGGGAAATAACTGTTTGCTCTCACTTAGCGGAGCTTTGACAGCTCCATACAAGCAAGAGCAAGCAGAAAGTCCACTCCAAGTGGGAGGGAGCAGGAAAACTGCTTCCACTTACGGGCAGGAAAACACAGCATTTGTTGCTGCTCCCTGCTGGAGGCAAGGAGCCAGCAAGGACTGCAGGGGCATTGAGGCTCTCCTCAGGTCACAACTCTGCAGACTGGGTGCCCTGAGTGGGCTCCAAGGCACTTAGAATCAAGAGGCCAGGCCACAGGAAATGTGGTCCCCGGGGCTGAATTGTCCTGGGGAGGGGCGCCACATAGCCCCCTCCCTCTTTACTTCATAAGGTGAAGATTCCCCTCTTTGTAGGCTTGTCATCTACTCTTGACGAGGATTCTTGTTATCACTCGGGTAACAATCACAATACTGAAATGACATGCACACAAGGTCACTGGAGATGTAATCTTGTGGTCCTTTACACAGCTGTAGTATAGAATATGCACTAGACATTTACCAAATGAGGAAGCACTTACTAATTAACCAGTAGAAAATACTCCAGTTGGGTAGATATTTTCAGCAAAACTGTGGACTCTTCTTGGAAAAAATGAGGTTGCATTATGGCTCTGATGCTCATTTCACAGAAATTAAACCTAAACGTGTAGCACTTACAAATGTACACACGCAGGTGCCCCAGTTGATACCCCACTTCTGTAATGCACAAATGATCCTAACCAAATGTGTTTCCTTTCAGATTCCAAGCTGAAAAACCATCTGAAATCCTTAATGTTGATGAACACATCGATGGTGTATTAGAGCTCAATCTCATCTGAAGTGATTGTGACGAGTGGTTTCTTTCTTGTCTTGAGAGGAGAGTCCATGGTTTTTCCTTTTAATTACCCTGAGTATGTAAATGCCCAACATCATCTGGGGTGAGTGTTTGATTTGCTCTAACGCTCCGTCCATCATCCCCTTTGGTATCGCAACATCATCTGCAAGGCCTGTCCGTTAGGCCCTGCCCCTTTTTCCTTGTAGTATGCAAAGGTCTTTCTGCCTTTTGCCTGCGTTGATGGAAAGCTTACCAAAAGACCTCCGAGCGCATTTCCAGCTAATTTTAGTGATGCGTTCATGATGCAGAAGAATTCTGAGGACTTCTCCCCCAAACAAAGAAGCACTTACTTCATATATTTAGGATGAAGTTCCCTTGTTTGGTGAAGAATCCCCTCTTTGTAATCCCATCCTGTTCTCTTGAAAAGGATTCATGTTATCACAGATTGGTGGATCATGACACTTGGGAAACAATCACATTGCCGAAATTACATGCACACAAGGTCACTGGAGACATTTCCTCATGGTCCATTACACAGCTGTAGTGTAGAATATGCATTAGTTATTACCCAATGAGGTAGCATGTACTAATTTTCTAGTAGAAAGTACTCCAGTTCGGTAATTTTTTTTCAAAACTGTGGACTCTTGTTGGATTAAGAGGCAGGCGAGGTTCGGTTCTGGACCAGTCACTCACAGAGCTACTGACACATCCACACAGATACTCTGACACTCACTCACACACCCATTCAGCCACTCTCATATACACTCACAGACCCACACAGCCACTCACATACCCACTTACACACCCATAAAGACACTCACTCACACACCCACAAAACCACTAACAGTAACTCACAGACCCATACAGCTCTCACAAACCCACATAACCACTCACACTCCTATTTATACACCCATAAACCTACTGACACACCCACTGACACACCCATACAGTCACACACACACACTTACAGATCCATACAGTCACTCACACACCCATTCACAGATCCATACAGTAAATCACACACCCATTCACAGACTCTCATAGCCAATCACACACATACTCACATACTCATACAGTCAGTCACAAAATCAGTCCCACACCCAAATAGCTACTTGGGCACCCACTCACATGCCCATTCAACCACTCAAACCCAGTCACCGACCCATTCAGCCACTCACACAGCCACTCACAGACACATACTGCCACTCACACACACACGCACCAATCCATACAGCCAATCACACACCCACTTTCAAAGGTTACAGTTAGGGATCATAATTTAAAAAACCTTAGAAATTCACAAAAAAACTAAGTTTACAGGGACGTTATAGTTAGGAAATTACATTAAAAAATAGAAATTCCCTGAAAAAGCAAAGGTTAAAGGACATTATAGTTAAGAAATAGAATTTCAAAAACCTTAGAAATTCACTAAAAGAACCAAAGGTTACAGTGCATTATAGTCAGGAAATAGAATTAAAAAAACCTTCACAATTCACTACAAAACAAGGGATGTTATAGTTATGGAGTAACATTTAAAAAAAGTTGAAATTCACTGAAAATACCAAAGGTTACAGCAACGTTATGGCGTTTCAGCCATAGTCTTGAACGGAATCATGTATGTATATGTACATATATGTATATATATATTTGTTTATTTATATATATGTATTTAAGTATATATATTTCCGATAGAAGAGATGGAGTAGAAGATTAATAATATCCCATTGGCAGAACCATATATGGGCACTGGTCTAGTACCTGAGTGCAAGTAGAATGAATCTTATTGTGGTGCTATGTAATGATGAATTCTCTATCTAAATCTAAATCTAAATCTAAAATCTCTAAATTTTTAAATAATATGAGAATACAAATTATATTTTAATTTGCTGCATCAAACCACATGAAAAAGCCCTAAGTTGTTGGGAGATTTTTACAATTTGAATGAAATTTAGTTTTTGATGAGATAATAATCATGAATTGAAATTTTAGAGAATTATATAGAGAGTATGAGAAAATATACATATATATTTTTTGTATTCTTGCATGTTTTTAACACCTTGTATATATATGGTAGATAAGCACAGAGAAATCACTGTTTACCATTTGAAAGCTGTCAAACCATGGGACGCAAGATATATACAGTTTTTCCTCAGTGTTTATGCCATGATAGCATTTATTGTTGAAGGGTGGTGGGGTTTGTTCACCTTGACAAAGGCTGTTAACAGCGAAAACACATAGGAGGAGGGGCATGATCTCTTTTTGCACATAATAAGGTACGCTGACATCTGCAACGCTTCTGAGTGCTTGTGTTCTTTTTCGTTGGCTGCCAAAGTTGTGTGGAGAATATACACACACACACACACATATATATATATATATATATATATATATATATATATATATATATATATATATATATTATCTACTGGCGGTCGCCAGTAGATAGTTATAGTTACAACCTATTATCCATAGGAAATCCGCGACATTCTATTTGAAATAACTCTCTTGCCGGTTGACGTATCTTCGCGAAATTTTCAAACTTTGTGGCCCGCTCCGGTCCGCTCTTACCCTGAAAGTCTCGGGGGATTCGTCAAGCGGGGCCGAGAAAAAGGGGGTCCCAAAACGCGTTTTCCCCATGCACTTTTCCATAGGAAACTTTAGACACGGCTACAGCCCGAACTGCTGAACGGAATTACACCAAATTTGGCAAAGAGGTAGTTCTTGGTTCAGAAAGAACCCTTTTGTTAAATGGTGTAAATCCGTTCAGTAGTTGCTGAGAAAATGAAAAGTAAAAAGTTAGTGATATCTATGGCCGAGTAGGGTCCGCGTACCCTCAGCGCACCCTGCGCGCACCGTCCCGATCACGAGCTACATGTTAATTGGCTGTCAGCTGGCTGTCAACATTCCGATTCAGGAAATGTTGGCAGCCATTTTGTCCCTCGGTAGAACCGAGGGACAGAAACAAGTGCGCAAAGCGCACAAAGGGAGCAGGGTAGAAACACCCTGACCCCTAGGTTTGCTCAGGGGTCCCACAAGGACCCCCTGGGCAAAAAAAATAATAATAATTTTTAAATCGGCAGGATGCGCTCAGGGGCGCGAATCCTGCCGAAAAAAAATCGAAGCGCGGTCTCCGCGCTCGATATTAATTGGCCCCCGGGAGGCCCAAGTCCCGGGGGCATGGTGGGGGTTAATTATATGTGTGGGGGCCACAAAGGGCCCCCAAGCCCCGACCGCCATTCCCCGGGGCTTTTTTAAAATGGTGTGGAGAGCTCTGAGCCCTCCCGCAGCCCCGGGGACCACCACCTCCCTGGGGCTTTTTTTTTTTAAATTAAAACCTGTGTGGGGGCTCCAGCCCCCACACGCCCGGGGACCGCCACCTCCCGGGGCACTAAACATTTAAATATGGAGGTCCGTTACGGACCCCAGAGCCCCGGGGACCACCACCTCCCGGGGCTGTGACCTGAATGGGAGGGGGGCCGCGCGGCCCCTCCTGGAGCCTTTGATGGCCCTGGGGACCACCACCCCCCAGGGCCGGCTCCTGCAGTGTCCCGGGGTGCCTAAAAAAGGTTTTAGGGACAGTTATAGTTACTTGGACATTGCACTCGTACAAAACCCGTGAAATTCCCCGTTATAGTTAGTTCAGCTAACTATAACTCGCGCCCTCGCAATGCACTGCTGATGACGTCACATATTACATCACTCATGACATGGTCAGTGACATCACTGATGACATCACTGATGACATCTCAAATGACATCACTGATGACATCATCCACGTGATAATCTGATGCACCTCCTCACACCCTAATATAACCTTTGATACACCCACTCTAAATTACAGACTGCCATTCGCAAAACCATAGACACTCCAACACCAATAACTACATACCCACTCACTGATTCTTAGGTCTACACACACACATCCACTCACTCACCCGTACAGTCACTCATACTTATGGTCACTCAGTACAGGACTATCATATGCACTCTTACTCCTATATAGACACTCAAACACCGCCACTCATCCATAGAGGTACTCACACATCTAGTCAGTCATGCAAATAATTAAACACACTGCCATTTACTCACCTATACAGTTATACACACACCAGCTCACTTAATCATACAAATACTAGCACATTGTTACGCTCTTATACAATCACTGATACAAGCACACACTCATCCATACAGCCACTCTCACAATAACACACTCTCACTTATAGCCATTTAAATACTCTAACACACATATATACTGCCTTTCACATATGTAGTTACTCACACATATACCACTGGGACATACATTCACTCACTAACACACTGTTACACACACTTACCCACCCATACAGTCTATCACAGATGCACTCTTGAAACCATCCACCCAGTGAATCACCCACTCACACATCTATGCACAGTCGCACACACCCCATCCACACAAACACTCAGGCACCCATACAGATACTCAGACAACAAATCAATAACTCTTATAGACACTCATGTAGCTGTTCACAAACCCATGCAGCCACTTACACAGCAACAGACAGATACAGACATTCACCCAGTTTAGTCACTTACCCATGCATTCAGTAAGATACGTTTAATCACTCACTTATAGAATTAGTCACGCACCTACTAAATCATCCATACAGACACTTATACACCCACTCATTCTTCAAAACGCCTTTCCCTATATATATTAAAAATATTTAAACTTTACAGAAACACACAGTCACTGGATGATGTCAACAGTGATGTCATTTGAGATGTCATCAGTGATGTCATCAGTGATGTCACTGACCATGTCATGAGTGATGTAATATGTGACATCATCAGCAGTGCATTGCGGGGGCGCGAGTTATAGTTAGCTGAACTAACTATAACGGGGGAATTTCTATGGTTTTGTACGAGTGAAATGTCCAACTAACTATAACTGTCCCTAAAACCTATGGTTTTTTCAGTGAATTTCAAAGGTTTTTTAAATGCTAACTTCTAACTATAACATGCCTGAAACCTATGGTTTTTTCAGTGAATTTCAAAGGTTTTGTAAATGACAATTTTTAAATATAATAAATCTTATATTTACTATTTTGATTCTAATTTTGTACATTTTTTAAACTATTTATTTTTAAATATTTTAATTTTTAATTACATTATATATTTTTAATGAAAATGGAAAAAAGATATTTTTTAAAATATTGTAACTGTAATGTTTTTTATTTGTTTTATATTTTTTTTTTATATATTTATATTATTTACTTTATTTATTTATTTTTTTTCTCAATATTTTTTTGGAATCGCGCACCCAAAGCATACCGTTCTCGATCACTGCGCAGAACCAGCCGACATTTTAGGAAAGTTATGTAGGATCCGCGTAGGATATGCGATGGGTACGTATTTTCCTGCGCGATCGCTATGCGACCGGTACGGGACTCCAGACGCATACGTGACACATACGTATTACTTTACGGTCACTCGCTCACTTGCGCGTGACGTCATATACATGTTCGACGCGGTGGGTGCGCGATTCCCGCGAAATTTTTTAATGTCCAAAATGGTATAAATATGTATTTAATATACATATTAGGGCAAGACATTATCTAAGCAAATCATAAAAATAATATACTTTTTCTTTTAATGAAGATAGTATTAAATGCAATTTCGCAAAGTCGCGTTCGGTGCGTGCTGCCTGTGCGCACGGTGCGCGGACCCCATGTGACCTGAAAAAAAAAGATTTGATTGGTTCATAACATTTCCTATTGTAACTATTGAAGGACCCCACCCATTTCAATCATTCTTCTTAGACCTTCTTTGGAGGAACATCTCTCACCTAAGAAGAACTTATTTTGGCTGATTTCCACAGCTGCTATTCATTTCTATCTGAAGAGAATGGCTTCAGGACAGCAGCCATCATCCAGCTCTGAACACTCTTCAGTTAATGAATTTGTTCCAGAACCTCCACGCCCTGAAAGATACACCTCAGTGGTGAGGAAATTTTTTACAATTCCTGAAGGACAAAAAAAGTAATCGCAGTGAAGGTCACTTGCAAAATCTGCAAAAGGGTGTTGTCTAGAGGCGATCCAGCAAAGATGTACTCTTGCGGGACCGCAAGCATGATGAAACACCTGAAGACTCTGCACCCTGTGAACCTGGCGAACGACGAGTGCAGAAGGCTTCGTGAGAACCCTCCGCCAGCAGTGGCCAGCACATCTGCGGCGTCATCATCTCCTGGCCATCCTGACATCCGGCCTGAATTTGGACAACTTAAAATTAGTTGCATTAAATGCAACAAACTGCTATGTTATGGGGAGCATTCGATTGACCTTATCTGCACAGCACAGAGAAATCACCGGTGCTGAACTTTTGTTTATTTTTTTTTCTGAAGTTCAATGTTTTGTTCCTCCTGTTCTCTTTTTTTCTCTTAAAAAAATACAAAAAAATAACAAAATCGTTCCAAAAAGTACAAAAAATATAAAACAAAAAAAGAAATAAAAGTTCTTTTCAGAACTAACTTCTCTCGTTAAAAAAAGAGCTATATTTGTATGATAGTCTGTAAAAGTTTGGTTGAATGTATGCGTAGTGCATAATTGACTGAAAGAATGCATTAGTAGTGTATGGTGAATGTATAAGTGCACAACTATAAGGAACTGCTGCAGCATGACACTGTAACCTCTTTAGCTGCAGTGTGCTGTGGTACTTCCAAAGCACAGGGATGCAACATATGTCCATAAATATGTTGCAAGTCTATGCTTCCCTCTGCACTGCTGCTTAAACTGCAGCTATGTAGTGACACAGGTACCCTTGCACCATGGTGCAAGGATATCTGTGTCGTGTGGAGTTTGTTTTTGTGCAGGAAGACACACCTTCCTGCACAAAAACAATCAGTGAAGGCATTTTTCTCCTTCAATGTATGATGTGCAATGCAGCATATATTGAAAGAGAAAAAATGAGGAGAAATAAAAACAATTCTCCTTGTTGGAGAATGGTGCAGCATTCACACACATGTCCAGATTTATGTTTTCTGATAAATCTGGAGATGTGTCTTCTTCTATGAGTGTTCTGTACAAGCAAACACAGCAACACCTATAGAACGCTCCTTCAACGCAAAGTGGTGTGTATGATTAGGTCGTATTTACATGGAAAAGAAAACATACACAGAGTGCCTTTTCCTTTCCTTGTTAATATGAAAGAGTGTCTTGTGCCATCACTATGTTACAAAAAGTGACATATTGTTGGCACAGGATGCTTTTAAATTTGCCCCATAAGTGCTTAGGTATTAGCAGACTATTATAATTAGAAAATATTGCTAATTCATTGTTTGAAAAATTGCATGAGAGTGACAGGAGGTAAGCACAGAGTTATCTCTCCGAAGATGCTCAAAGAAGAATGATTAAAATGATTGCAGTCCTTGAATAGGTACAATGGGAAATGTTTTGAACCAATAAAATCTTTTTTTTTCAGGTCACATGGGATCCTATGACACAGTGATTCCAAAACTACATAGGTATAACCTAGGTATTTTTAAGACTGTATTAATACTTTGTAACTTCTTCCAGGTCTGCAGGCATAGTAAATTGACTTGTACTAGGGTTAGTGGTTAGGCCAAACCTTAACTATATGACTAATAAGTAGAGTAATTTGAGTAGTGGAAACAGAGAACAACATAAATTTATAAGTACTTAGGTTTTGGCAAAGTGATAGGACATGTTTATACAGTGGTGAAGGGAAGGAATGCGCTCTTATGTGACATGTGCAAACACTCTCTGTGACGTGTTTTAAGTTGAGGAATTTAGTCTCTTTCAATATTGAAAGTCCCTGGGTCCTACTAGCTCAACATGTCTCTCTATTGAACACCATACAGCTGAGTTGCACAGAGGTGGTCCGAAGCCATGTCCCATTTTACACCTCTCTGCAATACAACTCTCTGGCACTTTCTGCACATATCTGGTGGGTTAGTTGGCCCCCAGGGACACTCAGGATTCAAGGTAACTTTATCCTGTAACTTAAAACGCCCACAGAGCATCTTTCCACAGATATCTACTCCGTCCATCCCCCCTTTCTTCACCAGTGTGCAAACACAGCCCATTGTCCATTTTAATACTTAGTTAATCTTACCTTCACAGTAATAGATATAAAAAACACTAAACATTTTTTTCAGTTGTTTTTTATAACTAAAATTTCTGAAAATTTCATATTGTAGAATTAGGATCTGTGAAAGAGAAGAAAAAACAGTTACAATATATAATTATATTTTTTACAACACAACATGATTTTAACATTTTATAAATTATTTTCTTTGCCTTTTTTGCTGTTCTCAGAATATATTGAATTTCACTACAAACAGTGATTTCAATGTTACTCATCACATAACAGCGGACAAAAAAAAACAATCAATAAGATTGTTTAAAAAAAAACAAAAGTACTTCTAAAATATTTTTAATATACTCAACTATTTCTGAACATTCCATAAAAACTACATCCTCAATAACATACCATATAATACAAATCACACATATATAAAATGCTCTCTTCTAAGAAAATTTTCTTACTTGAATTTCTATACACTGTAAATGTTGTTCTTTAAAAATATATGCTGAGAGAATGTGCAAGAAAAAGTCCATAATTCAAATATATACTTTTCCTCTAGGCCAAATAGTATTCTTGAAATCCTTTATATTAAAATTGTCCAATAGTATTCGTATTAATACATATTAATAAATTCCTCAGAGGCTGAATTATGTTCCTAAAACTTTGGCTTTAAAAATATTAGGTAGGAATTTGGTAATTCGCTAGGCAAACTTTGTTTAAAAACCAATTGAGCATCATTACAATATGGCCATCCTTTATCACATTTTAAATAGGAAGTGTAATGTCCAGATGTTGCAGAAGGACCATGATGGAAAATTATTGCTACTGCTACAAAAGTCCTTCCTGATATTGATCGTTGACTTGCTACAAAATGTTTTATTAAAGTTTCCAATTTTCTTCCATCAGCTGTACAACGTTGCATCATTAAAATTATCTATTGTCCATATCTTTGTATAAATAATGTTGATAACATTTCTGATTTGCATTGGCTACACTCCATGTTTTGATTTGCTGCTTTAACTAGTTTGTTGAAAGACACTGATTTACACTCTGGTAATATCAAATATATAAATCTTTCAGTGTCTATATTAGTGCTACATGTAAACATACAATTTTCACATTGATGTTCCCATTTATAACAAAGGCCAAAAAGATTTTCAATTTCTATGCCTTCATTTTCCAATACGGTAAGCATATACATTAGAAATTCCTGAGCATCTTGTTGGATATTCTGCGTAAATTGTGTAGAACCAGAACATATATCCAAAAGATTACGAATATCAGAAACGCTTTGCATTTTACTTTTATCAGTTCTCAATTTTTCATAAATAGAATGCAACAAGGAACAAAATCTTTTTCCCGATTCTCCATAATTTGCTGTTGCAAACTTTCAAGAAAAAAACCAACATTAACCACTACATTAGCATAGCAGTTGATACCTGAACTATTTTCAAACTGATAACCAACAATCTCTTCAACAGGGTCCTTTTTCTTTTTGCTTGCAATCACAACATTATCTTGTTTTTTTTCCTTCTCTATAACTTTACTACAGATATTCTCATATCTTCTTTTTCGACCTACCACACGCTTTTCAAATACAGGATATTGACCTAAATTGGGAGCATATGCTCTTCTTAACCTATTATACTCTTTTACACAGTTTGCATCTGCAGTAATCTTTGACTCATCAAAATCAATCAAAAACAAACCAGATAAAGTTCTGACTCGGGACAAAGCAACATATGCCATACCCTCTTTAAACACAGTACTTCCAATGTTCACCAAAGCACTGTCTACACTTAATCCTTGAGATTTATGAATAGTCACTGCATATGCCAGAGAAAGTGGAAATTGTTTTCTACGGACATATAAATCTTTAACAAGCAAAAAACGAACTGAACAACGACCAATTTGTTTTACTTCTTCAATTTGATCAAATTTGATTTTTAAAAATTCAATTCCATCTCTATTTTGATAATTAACAAAAATCCACAACTTTACCCATTGCTCCATTAACTAAACCTTTTTCTACATCCAAATGACGCCTTAATATTACCCGACAGTTTATACATACATATAGATTCTTTTCTAAACCAGCAGTTTTAGATATCGATTTTTCTAAAGAATCCAATTTTGTTTTCAATTTTTCCGTCAAAATAATAGTGATTCTTTCATGCTCTATTTTATCAATGGCTTCCATTTTTATTATTTCTTCATTTTCTAGCTTCAAAAGTTGTTCATTGAATATAGAACACTCGCGCAGTGTTGGCATTAAACAGATTATAGATTTACTTTCTGCAATTTTCATATATATTTTTTCAGGAACTATATTTTCATTTGGAAACAAATTCGTAAGTAGTCGACTTAGCAAAGCTTGTTTGCCTTGTTCTGTCAGAACTCCAATTCTTATATCTTGAAGAATAGTTCCATAATCAACATCATTTGCCTGTCACATATTTGTAATGAGTTCTTTGTATTCAAAATATGACCAAATATTAACGTTTCCAACACTTCCCAAAGACTTTCTGGTGTCTTCATGCACAAGTGTTTTAAATACTGGTTGTCCTTTTACAGGAGTAAGTTGCAGTAGATCTCCAAAAACTATCACATGTTTTCCTCCAAATAAGACATCGTATTCTGTTTTAAGAATTTGCTGCATTCTTAAATGCACAAAAGCAAGCATTAAGTTTGAGACCATGCTTACCTCATCAATAATTAGAAGTTTCATTTTCCTCAGCACTCTTGAAACTTCATAACAAGCTTCTCCAGATAGCTTGTGATATTCCAATTTGTTTTCATGCTCTACAGGTAGCATTAGTAAACAATGTAATGTGATTCATTTAATGTTGTGTGCTGCCAACCCTGTTGGAGCAGTTACAACACAAGACACATGTGAATCAGTTGTTTTCTGCAGATAACTGGTCAATACTTTAATTAAGAAACTTTTTCCTGTTCCAGCTTGACCACTGACATACATTCGGATAGGTTGAAATGATGTGCATGTGCATTCTTTCTTTTCATGAAGAAATCCATGGTCAATCTGTTGTCTCACTTGCTGATATATTTGTTTCTGTTCAACATTTAGTTGTTCTTCCAAGTTTCCTAAGTCCATAATATCTTCTTGAGCTTGATGCATTGTTGTTTCCACCTCATTCATTGCGATTGCTGCTTCATTTTCAACAATTGGTTGTCCTAGTGGATCTTGACTCAGTGGAGCAGAACTTTGACTGTCTTGAGAACTGTCTCTAGCAATCTCAGCTGCAATAGTAGCTTCTTGATCAATTTCATTGTTCAACATTTTCACATAATTTGCAAAAACAGTACATTCTATGGTATCTTTACAAGCATTGAAGGAATCTTCATAGCTCTGAAAATCTCCAAGTAATTCCAATTCTGAACGCCACGGTTTGAACAGTTGTAAAAGTGCTAAATAGTAAAATTCCCTTTTATCAGGAGTGTCGCAACTCAGTTTTCTGTGATTAATCAAATTTCCTTTCCTTTGTTTCACCAAACATCCTTCGGAACCAATCACTGCAAATTTTCCAACATTGATCTTTTCTGTAGTATACCATTTAAAAGTGTAGTTTTGCAGCACTTCATAGAGACATATGTTCTCAAGATGATGACTTCTATTTGGATAATATGTGTCCAACATATTTGTTTTCACAATATCTGTACTTTCCGGATCTTTTTCTGCGAAATATTCGATTTCTTGAACAGATTTAAGTACTTGATTTCGCGTTGCAGCAAAACCTAGACTCACCCAAATGATTCTTCTAGATTTTGAGTATAAACTTGCAGATGATAAACGATCTGAGCATTCATACGCTCCAATTTCTCGATGGGCTAACATCTTCAAACTGAAACTGTATAATTTCTTACTTAGACTCTTCTCGTGAGAAATCTCTTCCCACATTTCTTTCAATTTCGTCTTTTCTGATTTTGTAATGTAGGATGTTACATACCGAGCAACAGCAATGGAATTATCCGCAACGTACTGAATATCCATATTAGCATTCCACATTGAGAGAATAACAGGATTATAATCATTTATGTATTTTGATTCATCACTTCTTCTCAAATTGTATGTAGTTTTTGGAGACTTTCTAGTGATGGTATGTCTGATAGCTGACATAAAACTGTTTACTCTTCCTTTGGATATTACAGGACGTGGAAATCCAAAACGACATTTGCTATAAAACTTTTCCTTAGACTTGTACTTTCGTCGACAGTATTTTCCACATCGATGGCTTTGGAATCGTAAGACTTGTTGTCTTAAGTTGTTTTCTTCTGTTCTTTTGGGTATAGCACATGTGGCATATTCTTCAATAAAAGACAAAACAGTATCATCAGAATCAGTTCCGAATTTGGGGGCATCTTTGATCCATATCAGCATATGTATATGAGGAGCACCTCTAGCTTGATACTCCTTTCTCCAAAAGAAATCCACAACTTCTCCAAGAGGAGGATTCTTTTTATTGCAGATAAAAGACATCATAGCTTCAAATCTATGATTGAAATACCTGCATACATTAACAGGATCCAAAGAGCAGAATTCTCCAGGTGTCTTGTATTCAATATTTTTTATATTCGAATTTGCCTCTCGAAGAAGTTCAAGTAAATCATCCCAAGCGTATTCAGCACAGCTTAGGGTAAGAAACCACGTAGGAGTTCCTAAGTTCCTTAGCATGCATTTAAGTTCTCCATGACGACGGTACCAATACTCATTAGTACCACGCTGACATGCCATCAAATTAATCAGCTGAGATTCTAAATGATCGTCTCTCTGATGTACTTTATCCATAAATTCCTTTGCAGAAACATTTTGAAGATGTACTCCTGTTTTCAAAATGTGGTTGACTGCATATGAAAGTCCAGACAAGTCACTCTCAAACAAAAGATGAAATATATATGGGATACATTGTCGAAATCTTGGATCTTCTTCATACAATCTTGTTGTCCGATATTCAGATGCAGGAATCTGCACAAGTCGTTCATCATATCGTCCACCTTTTCCAGTTGGAAAGAGCTGCGGAAAACAACGAGCTTCCAAACTTTTCTCCCATACACTCATGGGAGTACCCTTTGCTTCCTTCATTTGGAATTATTCAATAGTATTCCCCATCACTTCTTTCGAATGAAGTGGATGTACACTATAATGCTCATAGATTTCTTCACTTTTCAACATGTCCACTTTTTCAATTTGACCACTTGACGTTTCAGTGTCATCTCCTAAAAGTATTTCTTCTTCTTCCACATACACATTTTTATAGTACTCATTGTTTTTATCAGATACAATGTTGCCTTTTGCACTTTTCTAACATCCACTAATTCTTGCCAGATTGTCTTACTCTTAGTAGGAACACCATTAACTAGAATAACTAATGGTTCACTTTCTACATTCTCTACACCAATAGTTTCAATATTTTTCTTCAAATCTAGAGGAAAATATACAACTATTCCTTTTAATCCTCTCTGTAAATCTGTAGGAGGCAATTTACCTGTTTTAGGTTCCATACGAACAATAGCCTGAAATGGGTGCACACATTGAATCAGAATAGACTCATACATATTTCACTCTATCAGTTCTGGAGGAATAGTTACCAACTCTTGATTATTATGAACAGCTCTAGCGGGCATTTTATTCTCATTTAATTTCTCTACGAACAAATAAGTTGCAAATTCCTTCCACTTATCATTATTTTCTCTTTCACTTTTTAAATACAGATCAACTCTCCTAGTCAGATTTTTATAGTGAGTTCGCCGGCAACAAATACAAGTATAATTTGGCCTTTCACCTGAAATCACCTTAAACTTTGTAATTTGTTCTTCAAAATTTTTTGTAGAAGTATGTTGCACATTCTCTTCAACATTTTCTTCTATTAATGTGTCAGTTTCTGCACTCTCTTGTTCAGGACCAAAGTAACAAAACTCAATTTCATCACAAACCTTCTTCACATCTGATACTGACCCACGCAAAAGAGCACTGTTCAACTCATTTAATTTTAGTGCTGGACTTTTTGCATAATACAATATTCTGACTAACTTCCGCATTTGAGAATGATGTACTGCTAACATCCTGAAATGATGAAAAACACTTTGACATACATTTCTAGAAAGACAAGCCAGAGAATGACCTTGCAAACCAGTATTTTTTCTCACTCTGCAAGGGTCTAGTCCTTGTAACATCTTAATCTTTTGTTTAACACTTTTTTAGTATGCTGTCGTAAGAAATTGCGTAAAATATCAATAGATTCCTGTCGTACACTACAAATACTACTGCAATTCCAAGTATACACTGGGGCTTTAGGACGTCTCCCTAGAACTTCATCAGCTATCACTTCTTCTACATTTCTGGGAACCATCTTCTCTTTCTCAATTGGACAACTATTTCTAATCTCATAAGCTCGACCACTGGTATCAACTGCATGCAATAAATTATTGGTCTGAAAATAACTCTCTTCATTAAAGAAAGGCTCTGAACTTGAACTATGTTTCCATTCACCCAAAAAAAATTCACAAAAATTTGTTCTGTTAATTACTCTTTTCTTCTTACTTTTGGCCTTCATAAAATGGATTGCTTTATCTAGTGATCGCATTCTGTTTAAAACTAAAATGAACAATTTCCTTTTTAATTCAAAAGCTTTTTGAACAATGGATTCAATATGCTTCTTCTTTTTATAAAATAGTGCTCTTTTTTTTATATTTTTTCACATCTTTAAGCAAGTTAAATACAACTCTGGGGCATATTAGCAAGACCCACGTTAAAATTATCGCCGTTTTAGCGGCAGGAAACTGCCGCTAAAGCGGCAATAATGGGCTTGCTAATATGCGTTATGGAATTCCAATAGAAGCCCAGGTTAGATGTCCTGCACATCTAACCTGGGCTTCTATTGAATTCTATAACGCATATTAGCAAGCCCATTATCGCCGTTTTAGCGACAGTTTCCTGCTGCTAAAACGGCGATAATTTTAACGTGGGTCTTGCTAATATGCCCCTCTATTCTAAAAAATCTTTTTCCTGATTTCTTTATACTGATTTTGCCTTCTTTTACCATTCATTGTATCTTTTGAATATAATTTTCCATTTACTCCTTTCTTTTTACTCATATTCTTTTTTCTGGTTGAAGCATTGTTTGTACTTTGTACAATCTGTACACTATTTCTAGGCTTTGAAATTTTTTAAGGAATTCTTTTGTTGTCTTACCGGAAGACTTTTTCTTTTTACCCACATGATGTTGGTCATCCAATACTTGTTCTGCAGTTTTGTTCAAATAATTGTCATTTTGCTGTCGTTTTCTCTTTCTTGATTTTTCAGGCATGATAACTTTATTTTAATGATGATAAACAATATCTGTAAAAAATAATTATAAATAAATTAATTGTAATAAATTTATAAATTATACCTTTCTATTACTATACAAACACATTGCACGTGTTAAGGCCTAGCTCACTGTATAAGTAGTTGGGTAGCAAAACAATCATTAGAGTATTACAAGGAGAGTGCCTGGGTGAAATTATAAGTTGTTCAATTTGGCGCAGTGAATGAATTAGTACATAGGGCCATATGTAGGTAATTTCTATTTACCGATTCCTAAATACCGAATTTTACCGATTCGGTATTTAAGAATCGGTAAATAGAATGTAAGAAAACATTCGGTAAATTTTACCGATTCGGTAATATTCGGTATTACCTATTCGGTATTTACCGAATCGGTAATAAGGAATACCTTCCCATTCATTCCCATGGGCCTTGAGGCCCATAGGAATGAATGGGAAGCCATTCACTATTACCGATTCGGTAAATACCGAATCGGTAATAGGGGAGCATAATCAAGGGTGGCAGGGTGTCAAATTGACACCCTGTTGCACCCCTGAATTGTGCATGTGTGCACATGTGGTGCACATACATGCCCTAAGGGCATGTATGTCTGCCACATGGCCCTTTTAAAAAGCACAAAATTGCTTTTTAAAAGGTATTCGGTATTTACCACCAACTTGTAGTTGGTGGTAAATAACGAATACTTAAACCAAAAATGCACTCACTTGAGTGCTCCCTACATAGGATTTAAGGAATCGGTAATTTACCGATTCCTTAAAATAACGAATCGGTAAATTACCGACTCCTTAAATCCGGCCTCCTACATCGCAAAGGGCTAAATACCGTTCGGTAACGGGAAATTTACCGATTTTCGGCCGTTACCGACCGGCATTAGCTCACCTACATATGGCCCATAGTGCTGAATGGGTCACTACAACAGTGCAAGGACAGTTACAGGATGTTTGCTGGAGTGTATGGATACTGCCTGGGGAAATGAAGGTGTGTAAGATAAGTGTGTAGGTGATTAAAGGACTGCATGCATATTCGATAAAGATTTGTAGCAGTCCATGTGCTAAAGCCTGGATCACTGAATGAGTACTTGATTAGAGTACTGCAAGGAGAATGCCTGGGTGAATTTATAAGCAGTTGGGTTTTGGCAGAGTGAATGCATTAGTACATGGTGCTGAATGGGTCAATACACGATTGCAAGGGGTGTGACAGGGTGTTTCCTGGAGTGTAAGGAGACTGACTGGGGAATTAAAGGCCTCAAACACAAGTGCGTAGATGGTTAGAGGACTACATGCATAGTGGATAGGAGTTTGAAGCACTCTATGTGGTAAGGCTGTAAATCACTGAATGAGTATTTGGGTACTAACTGAATGATTAGAGTACTGTAAGGAGAGTGCCTAGGTGAATTTATAAGTCATTGGGTTTTGGCGCAGTGAATGGATTAGTACATGGTGCTGAATGGGTCATTAGAGGAGTGCAAAGGGAGTAACAGAGTGTTTGCAGGAGTGTATGGATACTGACTGGGTAATTGAAGGTGTGAAAGACAAGTGTGTAGGTATTTAGAGGATTGCATGCATAGTGGATAGGCGTTTGAAGCAGTCCATGTTGTAAGGCATGAGTCTCTCACAATGGTTGCCCAACTTGACAACATGACAGATTTTAAAGCAGTTATCTGTCTGCAAAGACATGAAGTAACCAAATGCTTCTCTCACAATGATTGCCCAAATGCACACAGACTCACAGTGTGATTCTAGACAAGCAACACTATTTCTTGGACTTTACCAAAGCACATTCACTAGTCTGGAAGGGGTAAGGTGACTGCACACATTTTACATAATTCACTACTGCAGTCTAGTGTGAATTCCTGTCTCATTCTGCGAATGTATAAGCAATGACTGGCTTCTAATACTACTAAAACTTGACAACATGACAGGTTTTAAAGCAGTTATCTGTCTGCAAAGACATGAAGTACCCAAATGCTTCTCTCACAATAGTTGCCCAAATGCACACAGACTCACAGTGTGATTCTAGACAAGCAACACTGTTCCTTGGACTTTACCAAAGCACATTCACTAGTCTGGAAGGGGTAAGGTGACTGCACACATTTTACATAATTCACTACTGCACTCTAGTGTGAATGCCTGTCTCATTCTGCGAATGTATAAGCAATGACTGGCTTCTAATACTACTAAAACTTGACAACATGACAGGTTTTAAAGCAGTTATCTGTCTGGAAAGACACGAAGTACCCAAATGCTTCTCTCACAATGGTTGCCCAAATGCACACAGACTCACAGTGTGATTCTAGACAAACAACACTGTTCCTTGGACTTTACCAAAACACATTCACTAGTCTGGAAGGGGTAAGGTGACTGCACACATTCTACATATTTCAGAAATACACTCTAGTGTGAAAGTCTGACTCATTTAGCGAATGCATAAGCAATGACTAGCTTCTAATACTACTAAAACTTGACAACATGACAGGTTTTAAAACAGTTATCTGTCTGCAAAGACACGAAGTACCCAAATGCTTCTCTCACAATGGTTGCCCAAATGCACACAGACTCACAGTGTGATTCTAGACAAGCAACACTGTTCCTTGGACTTTACCAAAACAAATTCACTAGTCTGGAAGGGGTAAGGTGACTGCACACATTCTACATATTTCAGAACTACACTCTAGTGTGAAAGCCTGACTCATTTAGCGAATGCATAAGCAATGACTAGCTTCTAATACTACTAAAACTTGACAACATGACAGGTTTTAAAGCAGTTATTTGTCTGCAAAGACATGAAGTACCCAAATGCTTCTCTCACAATGGTTGCCCAAATGCACACAGACTCACAGTGTGATTCTAGACAAGCAACACTGTTCCTTGGACTTTACCAAAACACATTCACTAGTCTGGAAGGGGTAAGGTGACTGCACACATTCTACATATTTCAGAACTACACACTAGTGTGAAAGCCTGACTCATTTAGCGAATGCATAAGCAATGACTAGCTTCTAATACTACTAAAACTTGACAACATGACAGGTTTTAAAGCAGTTATCTGTCAGCAAAGACATGAAGTTACCAAATGCTTCTCTCACAATGGTTGCCCAAATGCAGACAGGCTCACAATGTGGTTCTAGACAAGCAACACTACTCCCTGGACTTTAGCAAGAGAAACACATTAGTCTTATTAAAAACAAAGGCACCACATACAACCCCTCACAAATTAATAACTCACCTTTCAAATTGATTTGTAGATTAAGAAGTATGTCAGTCACACACCAGATTTTCTTATACAGAATGTCTGTACTGCACTGCTCTTAGCAAAACCAAAAAATGGCAAACTTTCCCTCTCATTCTGCACACATATACATGTAAATATCAAATCACATTGCTTCCCACATTAATTCAAAAGCTAACACACATTTCTATTGGTTACACATTTCAACCCTTTCCAATTGACATAACTTTGAACCCTACCCCCAATCTCCTCACTGCCTGTTACCATAGTAACAGTTCATGGAACACTCAACTGAACTCACAGGTCACAAGTTCAGCACACAATGTTGCTAATCCAAACAGCAAGTGTGCTTGACTTTTCAAAATATCAGCTTATCCTATCTAATGTTCCTTTCAAACAGTTTTCATTAACCAATAAGAAACATGCTTTTGAAACACAGAAACATGCACCCTACTTTTCAGTCTATAATGTTCTCAAACAGCCAATGATTTTTTTTTTTTAAACTGCATCTTATCCACCATTTTAGAAAAACTTTAGTTGTCAAACTGCCATTTCACATACAGACACCTTCTGAGTGCATCCAGACCTCCTTTCAAGATGCTTAGAGTGTGGATTGTGGGACACAGCTATATTTTCTGGAGCCAAAGGTAGGCAGAAAACAGTGGCATTGACAAAGACCTAGCTTTGCCAAATGTACACATTAAATGGATTGGACAGAGAGGATGAAAGTGGCAGCAATTGATGCCATTGGTTAAATCCTTTTTGCATCTCCAACACCCTGACCTCATAATTGTGCACTGTGGTGGCAATGACCTAGGCAGTTTGACTGGGGTAGGTCTGGAAATGCTTATGAAGGACACCTTTGAAGAATTGATGTCACTTTTCCCCCAAACTGCCTTTGTCTATTCTAACATATGCCAAAGACAGAAATGGAACTGGTCCAATCAATTTTGTCCAAAGATTGAGAAAGCTAGGAAACATGTTAATAAAGCTGTTTCTGCTTATCTCAGAGATTATAGGATGGGGTCCATTTACAACAACAATCTGCGTTTTAATATGGACGGCATCTATAGGAAAGAAGGTGTACATTTTACAGATGAGGGTAACAGAGTCTTCCTCAACAACTTTAGACTCTGCATCGGTACTTACTTGTAGGTACCAAAATCTCCCAATAAACACAACTGCTCTTTTTAGAGCCACCCAAGATCTAAACACATAAGCTTGATATATATCTGAAAAACATTACTTTTTTTTTGCTTGGAGTCGCGCACCCAACGCGTTAGGAGTCGCGCACCCAACGCGTTAGGAGTCGCGCACCCAACGTGTGCACACCAGGGGGCCGCGCTGAGCGCCGCGCTGGATGCGCGACTCCTAATTTTACCGTAAAAAAAATTAGCACCTACCAGCAATTTTTATTCTCCCCGGGGACCCCATCCCCTGGGGCCTATATACAACGTTGGGGACCGTGGGGGGAGCCCCAATATCCCCACGGTCCCAGCCAGCTCCCAGCGTCCTTCGGGAGCCGGCATTGCTTTTCCACATGGGGAACTGCTAACATGCAGCTCCCCGTGTGTAAAAGCAATCTGGTTTGCATTTTGAAAGAGAGAGCAGGTTTCCCTGCTCTCTCTTTCAAAATCCAAACCAAGTTTGCTATGACAGGGCGGGAGCCGCGAGGCTCCCACCCTGCCATAGCAAACAGCAGTGTCCCGGGGGTGGGCACCCCAGGACACTGCAGGAGCCAGCCCTGGGGGTGGTGGTCCCCAGGGCCATCACAGGCTCCAGGAGGGGGGCCGCACGGCCCCCTCTCAACATGTTCAAAGCCCGGGGAGGTGGTGGTCCCCGGGGCTTCGGGGGTCCAAACGGACCCCCACATTTAAATTCTTAGTGCCCCGGGGAGGTGGCGGTCCCCGGGGCGTGTGGGGGGGTCAAGCCCCCTGTTGGAAAGTGGGTTATTGGTAGGGGCAAATGTAGGTCTGCCACTAGTAATAAGACCACAAACACTTGATAGGACTCAGCATAGGTCTAAGAAAATTATTCCCATGCTCAACCCCTGGTAACGTGGCTGCGAGCAGACAGGCTTAACTTCAAAGACAGGTATGTAAAGCATTTAAAAACACCAATTCAGTAAATAATTAAGACACAACACATAATAAAAATCCAACACCAATTTATAAAAATAGGAAATATTTTTATCTTTAAAATGATACCAAAACGACAAAAATCCAATGTAGGGAACCGGAGATATGAATTTTCAAAGTTTAAATAAAATATAGCACTTAGAAGCATCTAGCACCATATTGGGACATAGCCTCGCGATAGACCGGGCCAAAGTCAAAGTTTAAGGCCGACCGCGATGGAGCCCTGAGCGGATACTCCACGCGGAAGGTCCCGGTCAATGTTTTTACCTTCGCACTTAGAAACTTTTCTGGAGCTTTTCTCCTCGAGGCCCCTCGACGCTCTCCGTCAGTCCGGATCCGCCGGGCAGCCTTTCGACGATCTCCCGGTGAACTTCCCTGGAGCGGACTTAGAAACTTTTTCAAGATCGCGTCTGCGGGGCAATCCAACAATCCAGGCCGACACGCGATGGAAGGCAGGCGGATTGGCGCTCGCGGTTGATCCCGGTCGACTTTCTTACGAGCGGACTTAGAAGCTTTTCTGGAGCTTTTTCTCTTGGGGTCCCTCGATGATCCTCATGTAGACGGATCCGGTGAGGGTTCGCCGGCTTCAGATTTTCTCTAGTCCCGGTCAATCTCTGGAAGTCGATGCGATGGAGCTTTTAGCGGGACGAACCTGGTGGGCTTGGCCGGCTCGCGGTTGAAGGCAGGCGGCTTGGCTGACCAGGATGAGTCGGTCCCCCTATGGAGCTTTTTTCCAAAGTTCCTCCAAAGTTCCCCAAACTTCCTGAACTTCTTCCTGAAGTTCCTCAAAGGGTCCCAAAGTGTCTCAAACTTACTCCAAGGGTCTGGAAGCTCCAAGATGGTCCTTGAAAGTTGAGGACTTCAATTCCCCAATGCACTGGACGTCACCCTTACAAATCCACTGGTAGTTCCCCAGGTTGGTGATTCTTGGTGGTGAGGGTCCAGATGAGCTCTGTTAACCTGTAGCTTGCAGGGAGTCCACTCTTGAGTTCTTTTACTCAGCACAGTTAGTCCACAAAGCTGTAGTTTCAGGGGGTGCAGTCTCCAGAGGTCAGGCCTTAGAAGTCTTTGCACAGCAGAAGTTCCAGCAGGGCCAGTCTTGCTTTCTTCAGTTTCAAGCAGCAGATCTGAGGGGCTGGGCCTCTCTCAGATACTTATTCCACAGTCTCTGGGTCATCCAGGAGGTCAAGCTTCACCAATAGGAGTAGGGTAACTGCCCACTTGAGTGACTACTTCCTGCAGAGTGTGGCATTATTTTATCCCAGAGTGCAACAAAGCTTCCAAATCCATAATGGCTGATTTTCCAGCAAGGAGGTAAGAGCTGGCTAAACACTCCCACTGAGTTGGCTAATTAACCTAGCCTCTCCTCCCTACATCTGCACATACCTTCCTTAATCCTGCCATCTGGCTGGGGTGGGGGTTCAAAGCTGTTAATGACACTGCTCTGGGCTCTGCCCCTTTGAAGCTCATTGTTTACGACCCCTCCCCTGGCCTGGCATTCCTGCAGAACAGCTCACTGCCCTCCCAGTCCATCTGGCTGACCCCAGAGGATCTTTTATCACCTCTTCAGGCAGGCTGGCTAATCCTCTTAACTCTGACCAATCAGGGCAGAGCACTGGCAGGCTGGATTTGGAACTACAACTAAGAAAGTGTTATAACTTCTTGTCTGTTCACTTTGGGAAAAATTCAATAACATCATATTGTAGGATTTATCCATACCATTCTAGTGAGTCTTTGAATGGAATCTTTATCCCTGTCCTGTTAATAGTTATTGTTTAATAACTTTCCCCCATGTTATCCTATGGGCCATGGGGTTTTCAATGGGTAAAATGACGTGGGCCATTTTTCCAGCACCAGGACCTACAAAAACATATTTTATAAGTACTTGGCTTATTTTCACAGGACCCCCACCCCATAGGTCACCTAGGGGAGACCCTAGGGGTGTTGAATCTGTAAAAATATTGCAGATCCTCCAGGCCCAGTGCCCCCAGCATCAAAGTCGAATTTGGGCAGCACTTTAAACAATGGGGAGAGTGAAATGTGAATTTCACTTAACCCAGGGCATTTATAAACTCATTTTATAAGGGTCTACCTTATAGATACCTGACCCCCCACCCCTGGGATACCTAGGGAGACCCTGGGGGTCATTATTATGCAAAACATTTTAGGTTGACCAGTTTTAAGTGCCCCAAACCCCAAAGTCGAGTTTGGCCACAATTTGCATGTTTAAGAGCAGTCCTGGCACCCAGAGCTGCTTTTAAACTGACCACAGGCTTCAGCAGTGCACACATGCAAGTGCAAAAAGGCTGCTGGCCTCTAAACTGCCATGCCCCAGGATACTGGGGACTTCTAGGTAGTTTCAATCCCCTGCCCTATTATATACTAGGGGCTCATGGGGTAGGTCATGCCAATTACAGGGGTACCCCAACCCAAAGTGTACCCTAGTGTATGTAGGTGCTTTACTGTTATCTAAGTGTTTCAGCATGGCACTGGCCCTGGGCCTGGTTAAACAGAGCCCAGGGTCAGTTAGAGTCAGTTACCACCAGTTCCAGTCAGCAAAAAGTTGGGGGTGCCCAGGGCACAGGATGACTTTCCAACACAGCCCCCCAAACGAAAGGTGAGGGGTTACTAACCTATACCCTGGTAGTCCTCCTCAGCTAAGTGGAAAAACCTGGAAAGTCCATCGGCATTGGCATGGGCAACCCCAGGTCTGTGTTCCACTGTAAAGTCCATTCCCTGTAGGGAAATGGACCACCTTAACAGCTTGGGATTCTCCCCTCTCATCTGCATGAGCCATCTGAGAGGCCTGTGGTCAGTTTGAACACGGAAGTGAGTCCCAAACAAATATGGTCTCAACTTCAGTGACCACACCACAGCAAAAGCCTCTCTCTCAATGGCACTCCATCTCTGCTCTCTGGGAAGAAGCCTCCTGCTAATAAAGGCAACTGGCTGATCAAGGCCCCCTTCATTTAGTTGTGCCAACACTGCCCCAATCCCTTGCTCTGAAGCATCGGTCTGAACTACAAATTCCTTTGTGTAGTCAGGGGCCAGTAACACTGGTGCTGAACACATAGCAGCTTTCAGAGTGTCAAAAGCCTTCTGACACTCTGGGGTCCAAATCACCTTCTTGGGCCTCTTTTTAGAAGTCAGTTCTGTTAGGGGCCCCACAATGGTCCCATAATTTTGAACAAACCTTCTATAGTACCCTGTCAGTCCAAGGAAGGCCCTGACCTGAGTCTGGGTAACAGGTGCTGTCCAATCCAAAATAGTTTGGATTTTTAGCTTGGAGAGGCTGTACATGGCCCCCACCTACCAGGTGGCCCAGGTACACTACAGAACTCTGCCCTATTTGGCACTTGCTTGCCTTAATAGTCAGGCCTGCCTGCTGCATGGCCTGAAGCACTTCCCTTAGGTGGCTTAAGTGATCTCCCCAGGTAGAACTATACACAGCTATGTCATCCAGGTAAGCTGCACTGAACTGTTCCAACCCAGACAAGACCCTGTTCACCAACCTTTGGAAGGTGGCAGGTGCATTCTTTAAACCAAAGGGCATTACCTTGAACTGATAATGTCCCTCTGGGGTGGAGAATGCTGACCTCTCCTTTGCTCCATCAGTGAGGGCAATCTGCCAGTAACCTGAAGTCAAATCAAAAGTACTCAGGTACTTAGCAGCCCCTAACCTGTCAATGAGCTCATCAGCTCTAGGTATAGGGTGAGCGTCAGTCTTTGTGACTGCATTCAATCCTCTGTAGTCCACACAGAACCTTAACTCCTTGGGTCCCCCCTCAGGATTAGGTTTAGGTACCAGCACCACTGGGCTGGCCCATGGACTCTCAGACGGTTCAATTACCCCCAAGTCCAGCATCTTAGCAACCTCAGCTTTAATGCTGGCTCTGACATGGTCAGATGTCCTGTACAGTTTATTTTTGACAAGTAGGCTGTCACCAGTGTCAATGTGATGCACACACCACTCAGTGATGCCTGGGGTCAAAGAGAACAGGCCAGCAAACTGCTCCAGCACTTGCTTACAGTCTCTGTGCTGCTGGTCTGTCAACTTGGGAGAGAGTATCACCCCCTCCACTGACCCATCTTGCACATTATTGGAGAGGAGGTCGGGCACAGGCTCAGTTTCCTCCTCCACACCCTCATCAGTGACCAGTAACATGGTCATGTCTGCCCTGTCATGGTGGGGTTTCAATCTATTCACATGCAGGACCCTATGAGGGTTCCTGGGGGTGCCAAGGTCCACCAAATAGGTAACCTCACCCTTCTTTTCTAAGATTGGATAGGGCCCACTCCACTTGTCATGGAGGGCCCTGGGAGCCACAGGCTCCAACACCCACACCAATTGTCCTGGAGTATACTCAGGCATAGTAGCCTTCTGATCATACCAGTGCTTCATGAGCTCCTGGCTGGCCTCCAGTTTCCTGTTTGCCTTGTACATGTACTCGGCCATTCTAGATCTCAGGCCTCAGCACATAGTCCAGCACATTGTCCTTTGCTTCTTTGAGAGGCTTCTCTAAAGACTCTCTCAGCAGGCTCAATGGCCCCCTCACAGGGTGTCCAAACACCAACTCAAAGGGACTGAAACCAACCCCTTTCTGTGGCACCTCCCTGTAGGCAAACAGTAAGCATGGGAGGAGAACATCCCATCTCCTCCTGAGTTTCTCTGACAACCCATTTATCATGCCCTTCAGGGTTTTGTTGAATCGCTCAACAAGACCATTTGCTTGTGGGTGATAGGGGGTGGTGAACTTGTAGTTGACACCACACTCATCCCACATAGCAGTCAGATAGCTGGACAGGAAGTTCGTGCCCCTATCTGACACCACCTCTTTGGAAAACCCACTCTGGTAAACACACCAAGTAGTGCTCTAGCCACTGCAGGAGCATCAATGGTTCTAAGAGGTATGGCTTCAGGGTATCTAGTGGCATGGTCAACTACCACTAAGATATACCTATTCCCTGATGCAGTAGGTGGGTCCAGGGGACCAACAATGTCCATCCCCACCCTTTCAAAAGGAACCCCAACCACTGGCAGTGGTACTAGGGGAGCCTTTGTCTTGCCCCCTGCCTTGCCACTGGCCTGACAGGTGACACAGGAGCTGCAAAACTCCTTTACCTTTTTCAGACATATGGGGCCAGTAGAAATGGTTCACCAACCGGTTCCATGTCTTTATCTGTCCCAAATGTCCTGCCAAGGGGATGTCATGACCCAAAGTCAGGATGAACTCTCTGTACCTCTGGGGCACCACCAACCTCCTGGTGGCCCCCTCCTTGAGGTTTCTGGCCTCAGTATAAAGCAGTCCATCTTCCCAGTAGATTCTATGAAACCCACTGTCATCCCCTTCCTCTTGCTTAGAAGCAATCCGCCTCAAGCCCTCAAGGGTGGGACAGTCACGCTGTCCCTGACTGAACTCCTCTCTGGAGGGTCCACCTGCTCCTGTCAGTTCTGCCAAATCTGACAGCTCTGGCAGGGATGGAGTCCCTCCCTCAGAGGCCAGATCCTCCCCATCAGGGTTAGATTCTGCCTGCACCTCTGGAGTTCCCTGGGCTGGCTCACCAGGCCCAGTACCCTTGTCCATGGATGCTTGGCCCTTTGTTCCAGGGTCCAAGTGTCCAGCCCCTCCCGTCTGGCTAGTCTGTGACCTAGTCACAGCACATACCCACTCAGGGAGCTCCAATATTTTCATATGGAGTCCTCTCTCCACCTCTGACCATGCAGAGGCTTCAAGGTCATTGCCCAGTAAACACTGGACTGGGAGCACCTTTGACACAGCTACCTTCATAGGGCCTGTCACACCTCCCCATTCCAAATCCACCACAGCCATAGGATGGAGTTTGGTGGTGCTGTCTGCATAAATCACCTGGTGAAACTCACCAGGTAACAAACTCTCCGGGGGCACCAGCTCATCCAGGACCATAGTTACACTTCGCCCCAGTGTCTCTGATAGCCTCCACCTCAGTCCCATTCACTTTAGGCCTCTGCCTGTACTTATCCATGTTTGGAGGTAAGGCAGTAAGGGTTGCAATATTCACCCCACCCAGGGACACTAAGGTTGCTTGCCCCACCTGATTACCCTCCACTGGGGCACCACTCTCCACCCCTACACTGACACTGGCAATCCCTGTGGATGGCCCCTTAGGGGGAGCTTTTAGTGCAGACAGCATCTCCCTGCTTGTGCCCTGGCTGGTTACAGTCAAAGCACTTACCCACTTTTGAGGGATCAAAGAATTTACCATTCTTTCCCTGAATCCACCTCCCTTGGGTTTTGGGTTGGCTCGGGGCCCCCTCCTTGTGCAGGTTTTTGTGGGTCTTTGGAGGACTCCTTAGGTTTTTGACCTTCATTTCCCTGGGCTTTCCCCTGGGGAGGGACCTGTCCTCCTTTCTTCTGGTCAGCCCCCTGGTGCTGAATGGAAACCCGGGTTCTCACCCACTCATCAGCTGACTCCCCCAACTCTCTGGGGTCTGTCAGCTTAGAGTCCACTAGATACTGGCGTAACTTCTCTTCTGCACAATGAGTCAAAATGTGTTCTTTCAAAAACAAATTATACAATCCCTCATAAGTGCTCACTTTGTTACCACAAATCCAGCCTTCCAGTGCCTTCACTGAAACATCCACAAAGTCTATCCAAGACCTGGAATTCAATTTCTGGGTGTTCCTAAACTTCACCCTGTACTGCTCTGGAGTCAGACCAAACCTCTTGACTAAGCAGGCTTTCATCTGCTGGTATGATTCTGCATCCTCTCCCTTCAGGGTCAGGAGCCTATCCCTCCCAGCTACTGGAATCAACTCCCACAGGAGTGCACCCTAATACCTAGAGTGGACCCTACTCATCTTAAGGGCCCTCTCAAAAGCTGCAAGCCATTTGTCAATGTCATCCCCCTCAGTGTACTTGGGCACAATACCCTTTGGAAGTTTAGGTTCAAATCTGCCACCCCTGGACATCTCAGCATCTTCTTCGCTTTCGCTGCCACCATTTCTCTTCTCCTCCTTCTCCCACCTCTTCTCAGCCAAATCCAGTTTCCTTTGCTCTAAAGCTATCAAAGCTAATTGAGCCTGAAGCTGTCTCTCTGCAAGGGACCGTAGTGGTTCCTGAGTAAGGGACCCTTCCCCACTCCCACCATCAGGATTCTGTTGGCTTACACTAGTTATAATGGAAGAGGCATCATCCTCCCTCTCTTGGGATGATGTTGGGGGACACCCTCGACCCCCTTGATTCTCCTCAGCTGCCTGGTCATGGGCTTGTATAAACTGAAACAACCCTGCCTTCCTATACCTCTTGGAAGCAGGCAGCCCCCTAAGCCTACACTGTTCCCTAAGCTCAGCCAACTTACACTGGGACAGTTTAGCCAGGTCCAACTCCATGGTTCCCTAGTTTTGGGTCACAACACTAGGCACAATAGACTTAGAACAATTTGGAAAAATCAAAACAATGGATTAAAAACAGTTTAGTCCAAATTCCAAAAATCAAACTCAAAAGTTTTGTTCTAAGGCAATTTAGAGGATTTTATAATCTTAATTCATTCACTGAAAGGTGTATTTTTTAAACACAAGTCCACATCCCACCGCTGCCACCAAATGTTGGAAAGTGGGTTATTGGTAGGGGCAAATGTAGGTCTGCCACTAGTAATAAGACCACAAACACTTGATAGGACTCAGCATAGGTCTAAGAAAATTATTCCCATGCTCAACCCCTGGTAACGTGGCTGCGAGCAGACAGGCTTAACTTCAAAGACAGGTATGTAAAGCATTTAAAAACACCAATTCAGTAAATAATTAAGACACAACACATAATAAAAATCCAACACCAATTTATAAAAATAGGAAATATTTTTATCTTTAAAATGACACCAAAACGACAAAAATCCAATGTAGGGAACCGGAGATATGAATTTTCAAAGTTTAAATAAAATATAGCACTTAGAAGCATCTAGCACCATATTGGGACATAGCCTCGCGATAGACCGGGCCAAAGTCAAAGTTTAAGGCCGACCGCGATGGAGCCCTGAGCGGATACTCCACGCCGGAAGGTCCCGGTCAATGTTTTTACCTTCGCACTTAGAAACTTTTCTGGAGCTTTTCTCCTCGAGGCCCCTCGACGCTCTCCGTCAGTCCGGATCCGGTGCGGCTCCGCCGGGCAGCCTTTCGACGATCTCCCGGTGAACTTCCCTGGAGCGGACTTAGAAACTTTTCAAGATCGCGTCTGCGGGGCAATCCAACAATCCAGGCCGACACGCGATGGAAGGCAGGCGGATTGGCGCTCGCGGTTGATCCCGGTCGACTTTCTTACGAGCGGACTTAGAAGCTTTTCTGGAGCTTTTTCTCTTGGGGTCCCTCGATGCTCCTCATGTAGCCGGATCCGGTGAGGGTTCGCCGGCTTCAGATTTTCTCTAGTCCCGGTCAATCTCTGGAAGTCGATGCGATGGAGCTTTTAGCGGGACGAACCTGGTGGGCTTAGGCCGGCTCGCGGTTGAAGGCAGGCGGCTTGGCTGACCAGGATGAGTCGGTCCCCCTATGGAGCTTTTTTCCAAAGTTCCTCCAAAGTTCCCCAAACTTCCTGAACTTCTTCCTGAAGTTCCTCAAAGGGTCCCAAAGTGTCTCAAACTTACTCCAAGGGTCTGGAAGCTCCAAGATGGTCCTTGAAAGTTGAGGACTTCAATTCCCACAATGCACTGGACGTCACCCTTACAAATCCACTGGTAGTTCCCCAGGTTGGTGATTCTTGGTGGTGAGGGTCCAGATGAGCTCTGTTAACCTGTAGCTTGCAGGGAGTCCACTCTTGAGTTCTTTTACTCAGCACAGTTAGTCCACAAAGCTGTAGTTTCAGGGGGTGCAGTCTCCAGAGGTCAGGCCTTAGAAGTCTTTGCACAGCAGAAGTTCCAGCAGGGCCAGTCTTGCTTTCTTCAGTTTCAAGCAGCAGATCTGAGGGCTGGGCTCTCTCAGATACTTATTCCACAGTCTCTGGGTCACCCAGGAGGTCAAGCTTCACCAATAGGAGTAGGGTAACTGCCCACTTGAGTGACTACTTCCTGCAGAGTGTGGCATTATTTTATCCCAGAGTGCAACAAAGCTTCCAAATCCATAATGGCTGATTTTCCAGCAAGGAGGTAAGAGCTGGCTAAACACTCCCACTGAGTTGGCTAATTAACCTAGCCTCTCCTCCCTACATCTGCACATACCTTCCTTAATCCTGCCATCTGGCTGGGGTGGGGGTTCAAAGCTGTTAATGATACTGCTCTGGGCTCTGCCCTCTGAAGCTCATTGTTTACTGACCCCTCCCCTGGCCTGGCATTCCTGCAGAACAGCTCACTGCCCTCCCAGTCCATCTGGCTGACCCCAGGGATCTTTATCACCTCTTCAGGCAGGCTGGCTAATCCTCTTAACTCCTGACCAATCAGGGCAGAGCACTGGCAGGCTGGATTTGGAACTACAACTAAGAAAGTGTTATAACTTCTTGTCTGTTCACTTTGGGAAAAATTCAATAACATCATATTGTAGGATTTATCCATACCATTCTAGTGAGTCTTTGAATGGAATCTTTATCCCTGTCCTGTTAATAGTTATTGTTTAATAACTTTCCCCATGTTATCCTATGGGCCATGGGGTTTGCAATGGGAAAAATGACGTGGGCCATTTTTCCAGCACCAGGACCTACAAAAACATATTTTATAAGTACTTGGCTTATTTTCACAGGACCCCCACCCCATAGGTCACCTAGGGAGACCCTAGGGGTGTTGAATCTGTAAAAATATTGCAGATCCTCCAGGCCCAGTGCCCCCAGCATCAAAGTCGAATTTGGGCAGCACTTTAAACAATGGGGAGAGTGAAATGTGAATTTCACTTAACCCAGGGCATTTATAAACTCATTTTATAAGGGTCTACCTTATAGATACCTGACCCCCACCCCCTGGGATACCTAGGGGAGACCCTGGGGGGTCATTATTATGCAAAAACATTTTAGGTTGACCAGTTTTAAGTGCCCCAAACCCCAAAGTCGAGTTTGGCCACAATTTGCATGTTTAAGAGCAGTCCTGGCACCCAGAGCTGCTTTTAAACTGACCACAGGCTTCAGCAGTGCACACATGCAAGTGCAAAAAGGCTGCTGGCCTCTAAACTGCCATGCCTCAGGATACTGGGGACTTCTAGGTAGTTTCAATCCCCTGCCCTATTATATACTAGGGGCTCATGGGGTAGGTCATGCCAATTACAGGGGTACCCCAACCCAAAGTGTACCCTAGTGTATGTAGGTGCTTTACTGTTATCTAAGTGTTTCAGCATGGCACTGGCCCTGGGCCTGGTTAAACAGAACCCAGGGTCAGTTAGAGTCAGTTACCACCAGTTCCAGTCAGCAAAAAGTTGGGGGGTGCCCAGGGCACAGGATGACTTTCCAACACCCCCCCACACAGGTACTATTATTTTTTTTAAAAAGAAGCCCCGGAGGGTGGCAGTCTCCGGGGCTTGGGGGGCCTTAGAGGCCCCCACACAAATATTTTATTAACACCCACATGCCCCCGGAACTTGGCCCACCCGGGGGCCAAATCACAAAAAAGCGCGGGAGCCCGCGCTTCGGTTTTTTTTTTTCACGGCGGGATCGGCGCATCCTAAGCGCATCCCGCCGATTTAAAAAAAAAAAATGCTTTTTTTGGCCCTCGGGGTCCTTGTGGGACCCCCTAAGCAGCCAATTAGCATGCAGCTCGTGATCGGGAGGGTGCGCGCAGGGCGCGCTCAGGGTGCGCGGATCCACCGCGGCCATAGATATATATGTGATTTTACTTTTGATTTTCTCAAGAACTACTGAACGGATTTACACCATTTAACCAAAAGGCACGACCAAGGGCTACCTTTTTGCCAAATTTGGTGTAATTCCGTTTAGCAGTTCGGGCTGTAGCTGCGACTAAAGGTTCCTATGGAAAATTGCATGGGGAAAACACGTTTTGGGACCCCCCTTTTTTCTCAGCCCCCGCTTGCCGAATCACCCTGAGACTTTCAGGATAGGAGCGGACCGGAGCGGGCCATCAGTTTTGAAAATTTCGCGAAGATTCCTCAACCGGCGCCAAAGGTATTGGAAATAGAATGTTGCGGATTTCCTATGGAAAATAGGTCCTAACTATAACTATCTACTGGCGGCCGCCAGTAGATAATATATATATTTATATATATATATATATATATATTCACTGAAAAAACCATAGGTTTTAGGGACGTTATAGTTACAAATTAGCATTTAAAAAACCTTTGAAATTCACTGAAAAAACCATAGGTTTTAGGGACAGTTATAGTTAGTTGGACATTGCACTCGTACAAAACCCATGAAATTCCCCCGTTATAGTTAGTTCAGCTAACTATAACTCGCGCCCGCAATGCACTGCTGATGACGTCACATATTACATCACTCATGACATGGTCAGTGACATCACTGATGACATCACTGATGACATCTCAAATGACATCACTGATGACATCATCCAGTGACTGTGTGTTTCTGTAAAGTTTAAATATTTTTATATATATAGGGAAAGGCGTATTGAAGAATGAGTGGGTGTATAAGTGTCTGTATGGATGATTTAGTAGGTGCGTGACTAATTCTATAAGTGAGTGATTAAACGTATCTTACTGAATGCATGGGTTAGTGACTAAACTGGGTGAATGTCTGTATCTGTCTGTTGCTGTGTAAGTGGCTGCATGGGTTTGTGAATAGCTACATGAGTGTCTATAAGAGTTATTGATTTGTTGTCTGAGTATCTGTATGGGTGCCTGAGTGTTTGTGTGGATGGGGTGTGTGCGACTGTGCATAGATGTGTGAGTGGGTGATTCACTGGGTGGATGGTTTCAAGAGTGCATCTGTGATAGACTGTATGGGTGGGTAAGTGTGTTTAAGAGTGTGTTAGTGAGTGAATGTATGTCCCAGTGGTACATGTGTGAGTAACTACATATGTGAAAGGCAGTATATATGTGTGTTGGAGTATATAAATAGCTATAAGCGAGAGTGAGTGATTGTGATAGTGGATTATGGATGAGTGTGTGCTTGTATCAGTGATTGTATAAGAGCGTAACAAGGTGCTAGTATTTGTATGATTAAGTGAGCTGGTGTGTGTATAACTGTATAGGTGAGTAAATGGCAGTGTGTTTAATTATTTGCATGACTGACTAGGTGTGTGAGTACCTCTATGGATGAGTGGCGGTGTTTGAGTGTCTATATAGGAGTAAGAGTGCATATGATAGTCCTGTATTGAGTGACCATAAGTATGAGTGACTGTACGGGTGAGTGAGTGGATGTGTGTGTGTAGACCTAAGAATCAGTGAGTGGGTATGTAGTTATTGGTGTTGGAGTGTCTATGGTTTTGCGAATGGCAGTCTGTAATTTAGATTGGGTGTATCAAAGGTTATATGAGGGTGTGAAGAGCTGCATCAGATTATCACGTGGATGATGTCATCAGTGATGTCATTTGAGATGTCATCAGTGATGTCATCAGTGATGTCACTGACCATGTCATGAGTGATGTAATATGTGACGTCATCAGCAGTGCATTGCGGGGCGCGAGTTATAGTTAGCTGAACTAACTATAACGGGGGAATTTCACGGGTTTTGTACGAGTGCAATGTCCAACTAACTATAACTGTCCCTAAAACCTATGGTTTTTTCAGTGAATTTCAAAGGTTTTTTAAATGCTAATTTGTAACTATAACGTCCCTAAAACCTATGGTTTTTTCAGTGAATTTCAAAGGTTTTTAAATGCTAATTTGTAACTATAACATGTCTGAAACCTACGGTTTTTTCAGTGAATTTCAAAGGTTTTGTAAATGACAATTTTTAAATGTATTAATTGTTATATAAATTTTTTTCATACTGATTTCGAAATTTTTTAGAAAACATTTTTTTTTACATATTTTATTTTTTAAATTACATTGTAATTATATTATACATTACAAAAAATACTTTCTCAGAATGAATTACTTTAGTTTAAATACTTTGCACATAGGCAATAGACTTTTAAGTACAGTAGTTACAGTTGTTGCAATGGGCAACACATTTTCAAACACAATGCAACATTCAGCTCAATGTGAATTTCTAGTTAAATGCAATTAGTTACTTTATGGATTACTTTTCTAACCACAGGACTGGATCCTAGATTCAGTCCTGGGACATCTCCTGTAAACAGTTGAGTAAAAGCGTTTTGGTTGCAGTCGTGATTTTTAAGGAATATTATTGTACTTTAAAAGTTGACACTTAGAAACTTTTTCTCATAGAATGACCAATGTTATCCTAAGGAAGGAAATTCACTTAGGAGGTAAAAACTGTTATCGTTACTTTTTGTTACTCAGTGTTGGATCCTGGATCCAGCACTGGTGCATCTCCTGTAAACAGTTGAAAGAATGCGTTTAAGTCATACAGGCGATTTTTAAGGAATATTTGTAGTTTGTGAAAATCGACACTTTGAAACTTTTCTGCTGAAAACCAGACAAAGGATTCCTATGGAAGAAAATATAAGTTACTGGTAAGTACGGTTAAAATTACTTTTCAGGGTCAGTGCTGGGCTAAAAGATGCAGCACTGGGTTCTCTCCTGATAACAGGTGATTAAATTGGAATTCGTACTTTGGTTGATTATAGAGGAATATTATAAAGTTCCAAAACACCACACTTAGAAGAATTTCCAAGTGAAACCAGTCAATATTAGCCTATGAAGGAAATTCAAGTTACCGGTAAGTACGGTTAAAATTAATTTTGAGGATCAGTACTGGGCTGAAAGATGCAGCACTGAGGTCTCTCCTGATAACAGGTGAGTAAATCAGAATTCGGATTTCGGCTGATTTTAGAGGAATATTTTAAAGTTCCAAAAATCAACACTTAGAATCTTTTTCAGCAAAAAGCAGGCAATGATATCCTATGTAAGGAAATTCAAGTTACCGGTAAGTACGGTTAAAATTACTTTTGAGGATCAGTACTGGGCTGAAACATGCAGCACTGAGGTCTCTCCTGATAACAGGTGAGTAAATCGGAATTCGTATTTCGGCTGATTTGAGAGGAATATTTTAAAGTTCCAAAACTCCACACTTAGAAGAATTTCCAAGTGAAACCAGTCAATGTTAGCCTATGGAAGGAAATTCAAGTTACTGGTAAGTACGGTTAAAATTACTTTTCAGGACCAGTACTGGGCTGAAAGATGCAGCACTGAGGTCTCTCCTGATAACAGGTGAGTAAATCAGAATTCGGATTTCGGCTGATTTTAGAGGAATATTTGTATGTTTCAAAAATCAAAACTTAGAAGAATTTCCAAGTGAAACCAGTCAATGTTAGCCTATGAAGGAAATTCAAGTTACCGGTAAGTACGGTTAAAATTACTTTTCAGGATCAGTACTGGGCTGAAAGATGCAGCACTGAGGTCTCTCCTGATAACAGGTGAGTAAATCAGAATTCGGATTTCGGCTGATTTTAGAGGAATATTTGTATGTTTCAAAAATCAAAACTTAGAAGAATTTCCAAGTGAAACCAGTCAATGTTAGCCTATGAAGGAAATTCAAGTTACCGGTAAGTACGGTTAAAATTACTTTTCAGGATCAGTACTGGGCTGAAAGATGCAGCACTGAGGTCTCTCCTGATAACAGGTGAGTAAATCGGAATTCGTATTTCGGCTGATTTTAGAGGAATATTTTAAAGTTCCAAAACTCCACACTTAGAAGAATTTCCAAGTGAAACCAGTCAATGTTAGCCTATGGAAGGAAATTCAAGTTACTGGTAAGTACGGTTAAAATTACTTTTCAGGACCAGTACTGGGCTGAAAGATGCAGCACTGAGGTCTCTCCTGATAACAGGTGAGTAAATCAGAATTCGGATTTCGGCTGATTTTAGAGGAATATTTGTATGTTTCAAAAATCAACACTTAGAAGAATTTCCAAGTGAAACCAGTCAATGTTAGCCTATGAAGGAAATTCAAGTTACTGGTAAGTACGGTTAAAATTACTTTTGAGGATCAGTACTGGGCTGAAAGATGCAGCACTGAGGTCTCTCCTGATAACAGGTGAGTAAATCGGAATTCGTATTTCGGCTGATTTTAGAGGAATATTTTAAAGTTCCAAAACTCCACACTTAGAAGAATTTCCAAGTGAAACCAGTCAATGTTAGCCTATGAAGGAAATTCAAGTTACCGGTAAGTACGGTTAAAATTACTTTTCAGGACCAGTACTGGGCTGAAAGATGCAGCACTGAGGTCTCTCCTGATAACAGGTGAGTAAATCGGAATTCGTATTTCGGCTGATTTTAGAGGAATATTTTAAAGTTCCAAAACTCCACACTTAGAAGAATTTCCAAGTGATACCAGTCAATGTTAGCCTATGAAGGAAATTCAAGTTACTGGTAAGTACGGTTAAAATTACTTTTCAGGATCAGTACTGGGCTGAAAGATGCAGCACTGAGGTCTCTCCTGATAACAGGTGAGTAAATCGGAATTCGGATTTCGGCTGATTTTAGAGGAATATTTGCACAATGGTGAAGGGAGGGGCGGGGCCTGAGGTGACATCTGTGCAAACGCGCCCGTGGTGCGTTTTAAGTTGGGATTAAGTCCCCTTGAATCCTGAGGGTCCCTAGGGGCCAACTAGCCCACCAGGAACCTCCAATATGCGCCAGAGGCTGCGTTGCAGAGACGTGTAGAGAGGCCACACCTCTTTACACCTCTCTGCAACGCAGCTCTGTGGCGCTTTCTGGATGTACCTGTTGGGCTAGTTGGCCTCAGGGACCCTCAGGATTGAAGGGGATTTAATTCCCCATCTTAAAACGCGCCACGGGGCCTGTTTGCACACATGTCACCTGAGCCCCGCCCCTCCCTTCACCACTGTGCAAACGCGCCCCGTGGCGCGTTTTAAGTTGGGGGATTAAGTCCCCTTGAATCCTGAGGGTCCCCGGAGTCCAACTAGCCCACCATATACCTCCAAAAAGCGCCACAGAGCTGCGTTGCAGAGAGGTGTAAAAAGGGGTGTGGCCTCTCTACACGTCTCTGCAAGGCAGCCCCCTGGCGCATACTGGAGGTTCCTGGTGGGCTTACTTTTCAGGATCAGTACTGGGCTGAAAGATGCAGCACTGATGTCTCTCCTGATAACAGGTGAGTAAATCGGAATTCGTATTTCGGCTGATTTTAGAGGAATATTTTAAAGTTCCAAAACTCCACACTTAGAAGAATTTCCAAGTGAAACCAGTCAATGTTAGCCTATGGAAGGAAATTCAAGTTACTGGTAAGTACGGTTAAAATTACTTTTCAGGACCAGTACTGGGCTGAAAGATGCAGCACTGAGGTCTCTCCTGATAACAGGTGAGTAAATCAGAATTCGGATTTCAGCTGATTTTAGAGGAATATTTGTATGTTTCAAAAATCAACACTTAGAAGAATTTCCAAGTGAAACCAGTCAATGTTAGCCTATGAAGGAAATTCAAGTTACCGGAAAGTACGGTTATATATATATATATATTATCTACTGGCGGTCGCCAGTAGATAGTTATAGTTAGGACCTATTTTCCATAGGAAATCCGCGACATTCTATTTGAAATAACTCTTGCGTCGGTTGATGAATCTTCGCGAAATTTTCAAACTTTATGGCCCGCTCCGGTCCGCTCCTACCCTGAAAGTCTCAGGGTGATTCGTCAAGCAGGGGCCGAGAAAAAAGGGGGGTCCCAAAACATGTTTTCCCCATTCATTTTCCCATAGGAAACTTTAGACACGGCTACAGCCCGAACTGCTGAACGGAATTACACCAAATTTGGCAAAGAGGTAGTTCTTGGTTCAGAAAGAACCCTTTTTGTTAAATGGTGTAAATCCGTTCAGTAGTTGCGGAGAAATTAAAAAAATAAGAGTCAAAAAATCAATTTCCCTTAGGAAACTTTATGCAAGGCTACAGCCCGAACTGCTGAACGGAATTACACCAAATTTGGCAAAGAGGTAGTTCTTGGTTCAAAAAGAACCCTTTTTGTTAAATGGTGTACATCCGTTCAGTAGTTGCTGAGAAAATCAAAAGTAAAAACACATATATATCTGGGCGGAGCCTAACCACACATGTCATCATGAGATCTGATTGGCTGTCAGCACTTCATCCTGGAATTGCTGGCAGCCATCTTGGGACCAATATAAATTATAGTACCCCATTGAAATGCATTGTAGTGAATCGAAGATTTTGAGGGTTACCAAAAGGAGAACTATAAAGGGTGATAACAGACTTTAGTTACATTAGAATTCATTTGTTGATGGTACCATACTAATTTCAGGAATTGTGGTGTGTTCTAAGGTGATTTTACCCTGTGAAAAACCTTCTGCTGGGATATCATGAATCATGTTTGAGAGAAAACTATTTTCACATTCTTGTCCCATACTGTTTTGGAAGGTGCCCCAGAAGCTAAAATGAGAGCATATTTTCTGTAAATTCACATTATCTTTCTCAGTCATGTGAGAATGAAGTCTGACATTCTCAGTAAAACATGTACATCCAACAAGGGCAGAGACTGTCAGTTGATTCCTTTGTGTTCTACTGCAGCTTCCCAGAGTGTTCTAAAGAACAACTAGAGTGCTAACAGCCTTACTTATGACAAAAGTATGGCACACCTGAAGCCATATTGATTGGTATAAACTGGTAACACTTAAAACATTTAATTTAAAAAGGAACAAAATGATGGGGTTCATCTTGTCATAGAAATTATGGTTAGTGCTCTGGAAAGAAAAATTAGGACATGTTTCAAGTGTGATCTCAAATATCTTCCTGTTATATTTCAACAGGAGCAGCCTGTCAGTTGATGCCTTTGTGTTCTACTGCAGCTTCCCAGAGTGTTCTAAAGAACAACTAGAGCGCTAACTGTCTTACTTATGACAAAAGTATGGCACACCTGAAGCCATCTTGATTGGAATAAAGTGGTAACACTTAAAACATTTAATTTAAAAAGGAACAAAATGATGGGGTTCATTTTGTCATAGCAATTATGGTTAGTGCTGTAGAAAGAAAAATTAGGACATGTTTCAAGTGTGATCTCAAATATCTTCCTGTTATATTTCAACAGGAGCAGCTTGTCAGTTGATGCCTTTGTGTTCTACTGCAGCTTCCCAGAGTGTTCTAAAGAACAACTAGAGCGCTAACAGTCTTACTTATGACAAAAGTATGGCACACCTGAAGCCATCTTGATTGGAATAAACTGGTAACACTTAAAACATTTAATTTAAAAAGGAACAAAATGAGGGGGTTCATTTTGCCATAGAAATTATGGTTAGTGCTGTAGAAAGAAAAATTAGGACATGTTTTAAGTGAGATCTCAAATATCTTCCTGTTATATTTCAACAGGAGCAGCTTGTCAGTTGATGCCTTTGTGTTCTACTGCAGCTTCCCAGAGTGTTCTAAAGAACAACTAGAGTGTTAAAAGCCTTACTTATGACAAAAGTATGGCACACCTGAAGCCATGTTGATTGGAATAAACTGATAACACTTAAAACATTTAATTTAAAAAGGAACAAAATGAGGGGGTTCATTTTGCCATAGAAATAATGGTTAGTGCTGCAAAAAGAAAATTTAGTGCATGTTTTAAGTGAGATCTCAAATCCTCTTCTATTTCATTAGAAAATTCTGACATGCAGACTGAAACAATCACTTTCAATACCAGCAGTAGACTTCCAGTTAACTCCTTGGTGAGCAGTAGCTTTACTACAGTGATCTAATGAACAACTAGAGTAATAACATTCTGAATTTATGGCAAATGTGTGACACATCTGAATGCCTTCTTGATGGAATCAAAGTAAAAACGGAAAGTATTTCCTACTGAGGAGACTGCAGTAAATGAGGAAATTAGGAAACTTCATAACAAAGAAGTCTTCCAAGATGGCCACCAGTGAAAAAAGAGCCCAAATGTAGCACAAATATTACCCAGATGTAGCCCACATATAGCTCCAATGACAAAAGTGTGCAAAACACTTTTTATTTTTAGTTTTTTGCAGTTTTATGTAGTGCAGACTGGTCAGGTATTGGAGCATTGCATCTTAAAACATGACTCCCCTACACTACAAAAACACCATTGCACTACCCTAAACCCTAAAACACTACCCCAGCACGACCCCTACACTACACAAGCACCACTGCACTATCCTAAACCCTAAAACACTACCCCCAGAATGACCCCCTACACTACACAAACACCACTGCATTACCCTAAACCCTAAAACACTACTCCCAACACCACTGCACTAACCTAAATCCTAAAACACTACCCCCAGCACGACCCCCTACACTACCCAAACACCACTGCACTACCCTAAAACATGACCCCTACACTACACAAACACCACTGCACTACCCTAAACCCTAAAACACTACCCCCAGCACGACCCCCTACACTACACAAGCACCACTGCACTACCCTAAACCCTAAAACACTGCCCCCAGCACGACCCCCTACACTACACAAACACCACTGCACTACCTTAAACCCTAAAACACTACCCCCAGCACGACCCCCTACACTGCCCGAACACCACTGCACTGCCCTAAACCCTGAAACACATACCCTAGCACGACCGCCTACACTGCCCGAACACCACTGCACTGCCCTAAACCCTGAAACACCACCCCCTTCACGACCCCTACACTGCCCGAACACCACTGCACTGCCCTAAACCCTGAAACACCACCCCCAGCATGACCCTACACTGCCCGAACACCACTGCACTGCCCTAAACCCTGAAACACTGCCCCCAGCAAGACCTCCTACACTGCCCGAACACCACTGCACTGCCCTAAACCCTGAAACATCACCCTCAGCAAGACCCCCTACACTGCCCGAACACCACTGCCCTAAACCCTGAAACACCACCCCCAGCACGACCCCCTACACTGCCCGAACACCACTGCACTGCCCTAAACCCTGAAACACCATCCCCAGCACGACCCCCTACACTGCCCGAACACCACTGCACTGCCCTAAACCCTGAAACACTACCCCCAGCAAGACCCCCTACACTGCCCGAACACCACTGCACTGCCCTAAACCCTGAAACACCACCCCTGCAAGACCCCTACACTGCCCGAATACCACTGCCCTAAACCCTGAAACACCACCCCCAGCAAGACCCCCTACACTGCCCGAACACCACTGCACTGCCCTAAACCCTGAAACACCAGCCCCAGCACGACCCCTACACTGCCCGAACACCACTGCACTGCCCTAAACCGTGAAACACCACCCCCTGCACGACCCCCTACACTGCCCGAACACCACTGCACTGCCCTAAACCCTGAAACACCACCCCAGCACGACCCCCTACACTGCCCGAACACAACTGCACTGCCCTAAACCCTGAAACACCACCCCTGCACGACCCCCTACACTGCACGAACACCACTGCACTGCCCTAAACCCCGAAACACTACCCCCAGCAAGACCCCTACACTGCCCGAACACCACTGCCCTAGACCCTGAAACACCACCCCCAGCAAGACCCTCTACACTGCCCGTACACCACTGCACTGCCCTAAACCCTGAAACACCACCCCCAGCACGACCCCCTACACTGCCCGAACACCACTGCACTGCCCTAAACCATGAAACACCAACCCCAGCACGACCCCCTACACTGCCCGAACACCACTGCACTGCCCTAAACCCTGAAACACCACCCCCAGCACGACCCACTACACTGCCCGAACACCACTGCACTGCCCTAAACCCTGAAACACCAGCCCCAGCACAACCCCGTACACTGCCCGAACACCACTGCACTGCCCTAAACCCTGAAACACCAGCCCCAGCACGACCGCCTACACTGCCCGAAAACCACTGCACTGCCCTAAACCCTGAAACACCAGCCCCAGCAAGACCCCCTACAATGCCCGAACACCACTGCACTGCCCTAAACCCTGAAACACCACCCCCAGCAAGACCCCCTACACTGCCCGAACACCACTGCACTAAAGCCTGAAACACCACCCCCAGCAAGACCACCTACACTGGCCGAACACCACTGCACTGCCCTAAACCCTGAAACACCACCCCTGCACGACCCCTACACTGCCCAAACACCACTGCACTGCCCTAAACCCGGAAACACCAGCCCCTGCACGACCCCCTACACTGCCCGAAAACCACTGCACTGTCTAAACCCTGAAACACCACCCCTCAGCACGACACCCTACACTGCCCGAACACCACTGCACTGCCCTAAACCCTGAAACACCACCCCCAGCACGACCCCCTACACTGCCCGAACACCACTGCACTGCCCTAAACCCTGAAACACCACCCCCTGCACGACCTCCTACACTGCCGGAACACCACTGCACTGCCCTAAACCCTGAAACACCACCCCCAGCACGACCCCCTACACTGCCCGAACACCACTGCACTGCCCTAAACCCTGAAACATCAACCCCAGCAAGACCCCCTACACTGCCTGAACACCACTACCCTAAACCCTGAAACACCACCCCCTACACTGCACGAACACCACTGCACTGCCCTAAACCCTGAAACACCACCTCCAGCAAAACCCCCTACACTGCCTGAACACCATTGCTCTGCCCTAAGTCCTGAAACACTAGCCCCAGCATGACCCCCTACACTGCCCAAACACCACTGCACTGCCCTAAACCCTGAAACACCACCCCCAGCACGACCCCCTACACTGCCCGAACACCACTGCACTTCCCTAAACCCTGAAACACCAGCCCCAGCAAGACCCCCTACACTGCCCGAACACCACTACACTGCCCTAGACTCTGAAACACCAGCCCCAGCAAGACCCCCTACACTGCCCGAACACCACTGCACTGCCCTAAACCCTGAAACACCAGCCCCAGCATGACCCCCTACAATGCCCGAACACCACTGCACTGCCCTAAACCCTGAAACACCAGCCACAGCACGACCCCCTACACTGCCCGAACACCACTGCACTGCCCTAAACCCTGAAACATCAACCCCAGCAAGACCCCCTACACTGCCTGAACACCACTACCCTAAACCCTGAAACACCACCCCCTACACTGCACGAACACCACTGCACTGCCCTAAACCCTGAAACACCACCTCCAGCAAAACCCCCTACACTGCCTGAACACCATTGCTCTGCCCTAAGTCCTGAAACACTAGCCCCAGCATGACCCCCTACACTGCCCAAACACCACTGCACTGCCCTAAACCCTGAAACACCACCCCCAGCACGACCCCTACACTGCCCGAACACCACTGCACTGCCCTAAACCCTGAAACACCAGCCCCAGCAAGACCCCCTACACTGCCCGAACACCACTACACTGCCCTAGACTCTGAAACACCAGCCCCAGCAAGACCCCCTACACTGCCCGAACACCACTGCACTGCCCTAAACCCTGAAACACCAGCCCCAGCACGACCCCCTACACTGCCCGAACACCACTGTACTGCCCTAAACCCTGAAACACCAGCCCCAGCACGACCCCCTACACTGCCCGAACACCACTGCACTGCCCTAAACCCTGAAACACCACCCCTGAATGACCCCCTACACTGCCCGAACACCACTGCACTGCCCTAAACCCTGAAACACCACCCCCTGCAGCACCCCCTACACTGCCCGAACACCACTGCACTGCCCTAAACCCTGAAACACCACCCCCTGCACCGCCCCCACACTGCCCGAACACCACTGCACTGCCCTAAACCCTGAAACACCACCCCCAGCACGACCCCCTTTACTGCTCGAAAACCACTGCACTGCCCCAAACCCTGAAACACCACCCCCAGCACGACCCCATACACTGCCCGAACACCACTGCCCTAAACCCTGAAACACCAGCCACAGCACAACCCCCTACACTGCCCGAACACCACTGCACTACCCTAAACCCTGAAACACCAGCCCCAGCACGACCCCCTACACTGCCCGAACACCACTGCGCTACCCTAAACCCTGAAACACCAGCCCCAGCACGACCCCCTACACTGCCCGAACACCACTGTACTGCCCTAAACCCTGAAACACCAGCCCCAGCACGACCCCCTACACTGCCCGAACACCACTGCACTGCCCTAAACCCTGAAACACCACCCCCTGAATGACCCCCTACACTGCCCGAACACCACTGCACTGCCCTAAACCCTGAAACACCACCCCTGCAGCACCCCCTACACTGCCCGAACACCACTGCACTGCCCTAAACCCTGAAACACCACCCCCTGCACCGCCCCCACACTGCCCGAACACCACTGCACTGCCCTAAACCCTGAAACACCACCCCCAGCACGACCCCCTTTACTGCTCGAAAATCACTGCACTGCCCCAAACCCTGAAACACCACCCCCAGCACGACCCCATACACTGCCCGAACACCACTGCCCTAAACCCTGAAACACCACCCTCTGCACGACCCCCTACACTGCCCTAACACCACTGCACTGCCCTAAACCCTGAAACACCACCCCCTACACTGCCCGAACACCACTGCACTGCCCTAAACCCTGAAACACCACCCCCAGCACAACCCCCTACACTGCCCGAACACCACTGCACTGCCCTAAACCCTAAAACACCACCCCCAGCATTACCCCCTACACTGCCCAAACACCACTGTACTGCCCTAAACCCTAGAACACTACCCCCAGCACGACCCCCTACACTACCCGAACACCACTGCACTACCCTACACCCTAAAATACTACCCCCAGCACAACCCCCTACACTACCCGAACACGACTGCACTGCCCTAAACCCTCAAACACTCCCCCAGCACGACCCCCTACACTACCCGAACACCACTGCACTGCCCTAAACCCTAAAACACTCCCCCAGCATGACCCCTACACTACCCGAACACCACTGCACTGCCCTAAACCCTAAAACACTCCCCCAGCACGACCCCCTACACTACCGAAACACCACTGCACTGCCCTAAACCCTAAAACACTCCCCCGCATGACCCCCTACACTACCCAAACACCAATGCACTACCCTATCCCTAAAACACTACCCCCGCATGACCCCCTACACTACCCTAAACCCTAAAACACAACCCCCGCATGACTCCCTACACTACCCAAAGACCACTGCACTACCCTAAACCCTAAAACACGACCTCCTACACTACACAAACACCACTGCACTACCCTAAACCCTAAAACACTACCCCCTACACTACACAAACACCACTGCACTACCCTAAACCCTAAAACACTACCCCCAGCAGTACCCCTACACTACCCAAACACCACCGCACTAACCTAAACCCTAAAACACTACCCCCAGCAGTACCCCCTACACTACCCAAACACCACTGCACTACCCTAAATCACTACCCCCAGCACGACCCCCTACACTACCCAAACACCACTGCACTACCCTAAAACACTACCCCCAGCACGACCCCCTACACTACCCAAACACCACTGCCCTACCCTAAACCCTAAAACACTCCCCCCAGCACGACTCCCTACACTACCCAAACACCACTGCACTACCCTAAACCCTTAAATCTACCCCCAGCATGACCCCCTACACTACACAAACACCACTGCACTACTCTAAACCCTAAAACACTACCCCCAGCACGACCCTCTTCACTACCTAAACACAACTGCACAATTTGTTACAGGCGTTGCAACGCAGGCCTGTGGTGCTTACTGGAAGTACCTAGTGGGCTAGTTGGGCCCCAGGGACCCTCAGGATTCAAAGTGACCTAATCCCCCAACTTAAAACGCACCACGGGGCGCGTTTGCACAGTGGTGAAGGGAGGGGGCGGGGCCTCAGGTGACATGTGCGCAAACACGCCCTATGGTGCGTTTTAAGTTGGGGAATTAATTCCCTTTGAATCCTGAGGGACCCTGTTGGCCAACTAGCCCACCAGGTACCTTCAGTAAGCACAACAGAGTTGCGTTGCAGAGAGGTGAAAAAAGGTGCGTGGCCTCGGAACGCCTCTCTGCAACTCAGCTCTGTGGTCCTAACTGTAGGTACCTGGGGGCTAGTTGGGCCCCAGGGACCCTCAGAATTCAAGGGGACTTAATCCCGCAACTTAAAACGCGCCACGGGGTGCGTTTGCACACATGTCACCTCAGGCCCCCTCCCTTCACCACTGTGCAAACGCGCCCTGTAGCGCTTTTAAGAGGTAGTTTTAATCCCCTGCCCTATTATGTACTAGGGACTTGCAGAGGAGGTCATGCTAATCACAGGGGTACCCCAACGCATAGTGTTCCCTAGTGTATGTAGGTATTTTCACTGTATTCTAAGTGTCTTTTAGCATAGCACTGGCTCTGGTTAGTCAGAGTCAGTTACCACCAGTACCCGTCTGAAAAAGTTGTGGGCACAGGATGATTTTGCAACAAGGCCTCTTTCTGCTCCTCTGTTCTTTCTGCACATCTTTTGCTTCTTTCTGTGCGTTTTTTCTTCTTTCTTCACATGTCCTACCTCTGTAGGCATAGTTAGAAACTAGCATTTAAAAAAACTTTGAAATTCACTTAAAAAATCATAGGTTTCAGGCACGTTATAGTTAGAAATTAGCATTTAAAAACCTTTGAAATTCACTGAAAAAACCATAGGTTTCAGACACGTTATAGTTAGAAATTAGCATTTAAAAACCTTTGAAATTCACTGAAATTCACTGAAAAAACCATAGGTTTTAGGGACAGTTATAGTTAGTTGGACATTTCACTCGTACAAAACCATAGAAATTCCCCGTTATAGTTAGTTCAGCTAACTATAACTCGCGCCCCTGCAATGCACTGCTGATGACGTCACATATTACATCACTCATGATGTCACTGACCATGTCATGAGTGATGTAATATGTGACGTCATCAGCAGTGCATTGCGGGGGCGCGAGTTATAGTTACCTGAACTAACTATAACGGGGAATTTCACGGGTTTTGTACGAGTGCACTGTCCAACTAACTATAACTGTCCCTAAAACCTATGGTTTTTCAGTGAATTTGTAAGGTTTTTAAATGCTAATTTCTAACTATAACGTGCCTGAAACCTATGGTTTTTCAGTGAATATATATATATGTATATATATATATATATATTGGCTATAATATTTTACCTAGCTAGATGGAGCCATTTACATGACACTGTATCCTCTATACAATTTAAGCGGTACCGTAGGCACAGTAATACTCATGTATTCTTCATTTGAAAGAATTTGTTTTTCACTTGAATTGTTGGTGCATACTTGTTCCGGTAATTTGATAACGCCCAATGGGGCTTTGATATGTGTGTTTTGGAAAAAATACAAGTGGTCCTATATGCCTGTAATAATGATGTGTATTTCACAAAAAGAATCTAGAATTATGAATGCCAACTCCATGAACAATACACACCATTGGATTTTGTTTAAAGAATGATTTAAATAATAATTTCTTTAGTGGCGAGGTTATTTAGTAATTCAGTATTTTGATATCTGTGCAGAATTTTCAATAACAGAATAATGCAAATTGTGTTTATATATTTTACGGATACTTATTGGTTGTGCACATGCTGTTTATTTTGGTAACTTAGGGGCCCATTACGATGTTGGGCGGAAGCACTACCGCCGCGTGCTGTCGGAGGCACAAACCGCTAGTTACCGTCCGCCAGCAACGGCCCACACGCCCGCCAAATTAGGATGTGAAAAGTCAGCCAAACACCGCCCGTAAGCCTGCGACGCCGCCCGCCATCAAAGTGCGCCCGTCTATGTAGCGGCGCGAGCCAATGGAGACACACCGTCCGACGAAATGACGTACCGCCCGGCATACAAATTACGATGCCACAACCAAACAGCCTCACCGGCAAAGAGACACCGCACGAGATACCAAGGCGGAAACCCGACTGCTGAGTACGGAGACCAAAAAGGCGGCCCACCCCGAAATGAATCCTGCTCTCCAGGCCATCCCCATGCTGTACCTGATGCACCACCTAGGAGTGAACGCGCAACGACGACGCAGGTAGGCAGACACACAACAAGGGCACGCAAACACTGCACACAATGCAAGGGCGTAAAAACTGTACATGGCCCCCCCAGACACCCCTGTGTGGACAGGACACATCCACCACTGTACCCACACATGTCCCACCTGTTAAAATAAAACAACTCGCAACATCCTGGGCACCCACTACCCGGGACCAGGAGGTGACGTCCCTGTCACGGCACTGCAGCGCAGAGGCGATGGCGCACGTACACATGTGCACAACGCAGAGGCCAACGACAGCACCACGCATGGGCTGCACACAAACACCACAGGGTCACAACTACACACCCCACACACCAGCCCCACCCTGAAGGCACATGTCATGTGGCCCTCCTGCATCAATCATGTCCCCAACCGACAACTCGCAGTTGTCAACTGGATGTCACACAAGTGTCCCGAACAGGGGAGTAATGTGATGGCAAAATAGGACACCCCCTTGTGTGCAAAACATGGAGAAGCACACGGCGGCTGCTACATAACAGCGCAGAATATGGACATTGTCCGCAAAAGGCACGCCAGTCTCATCCAAAAATACCTATACCATCCTGCTCGCAATATCAAGCCATGCAATGTACAAAATAGAAAAACCCTGCTGCCTGAGAACAGGTGTTCCCAATTACTACACCCACACAGAAGCTTCAATGTACAGCGGCAACGGAGTGTCCCGCCCACACACGGGAGAGCAGATAGCACTGAATGGCCTTCCATTCCTACTCTGAAATCACATTGCAACAAATTCTGCAGGAGAATGGAGCCATTGTACCAACAAGAAGCCAAACATAGCCATGCAGAGTAAACCTTCCACTGGCAGATAGCGCCTAACATGAAAGAAAGATAATACTACAAAATACAATTATACCACTCCTCCTTGTGGGTCAAATGCAAGTAATCAGGAAAGAGTCAGACACCACTGGCCTTGACCATTCATTGAAGCATGTGGGATGAGGGCCTGTGTCCTCCGCCCAAGCTATACCCCAAGTCCTGCCGCCGTACATCCATTCCAGAATTCCCAGCATCGTCGGAGGTTTTACCACCAATGCGAGGGATGCTCTGCTGGAAGGTATCGCATACCTGACAACTTGTCAATTCATGGGTCCCCAACTCAATACCCCCAATTGAACATTGATGTTCAACACCGTACCTATGCTTGGCTTTCGCACAGAGTGGGCAGTTAGCTGTACAACAACTATACCATACAATCTGCAACAAACACCTTACCATCAACTCCACTGCCATGACATTTGACATTTTCGGGACATGCACTCTGTTCCTCACCATATCCCGTGTCTCTGCATGAACAGGGGGAGGCAGAGGTATGGGACTTGGGTACAGTAACCACATGGCCAATACTGCACGAACAACTATGCTATAATATGTATTCTGCGCACCTGAACACATGCACCTGTCAGTGCACACTTATCTGTCTGCTGTATTACTTGAGAACTGTCACCTCACCTTTGTCTGTACTTCCGTGCCAGGACTTTTGCATGGACAACAAGTGCAACCCCCTACAACATGGCCCTAGTTATTGTGTCATGTTCAGTAGCCACCACATTGCAACAACTTGTGAGACGCTGCTGCATGCATGTAGGCTCATGCTCTGATGTCACCTCTGACGCAGGTGTGTCGGAGTCACTATTGTAGTAATCCTGTACCATGGAACTGAGATGTACTGTGCCTATGATGTCAAGCTGTCTAGTAGGCAAAATGAATACTGTCTGTGTCAAAGTCTAGAGCTCTTCAGTAATGAGCAAATGTACTTTAGCATAGCAAGGGCAAGGCAGTTGTAACTCTGAAGCCTTTATTCCACAATCAACAACTAATCACATCTACCTGTACCCCTTTTGTATGTGTAATCATGCTAAGTATATCCTCCACATGCATTTCGCTGCCAGTAGTGTCCACTATACTGCATCACAGAGGAAGCAAGTTCAAATACATGCCTTGAAGCAAATATGTGACTCTGTAGAATTATTAATCGAAGACAAGTACGAATGAGAGAGGATGAGAGTGTGTGAAGTACACGAGAGTCGTGAGATGACCATGTAGTCTAGTGTCATTGGATGTCAATGCATATGAGTTGCCGCCACAGTGGACCTAGTGAAATACCAGAGGTCGTGGGCCTTGGCTTGTCAGACTCTGATGTAGCCCAACAGATCATCACATTAACACTGACGGCCTGGTCACTACAAAGCACAGTCCTACATATGTGTACAATTACCTTCACAGTCGGACATCACACTCATCAAGCAAAATGAGGAGCCACGCAAGAAGCATGCTACAGCAATGCATGACAAAACACACACACACGATATCAGTGTGGGTGGGCAGGTCTGCACAGTGAGTACGAACTGCAGAAATTCACATACATGCTTAATTAAACAAGGCACAATCTTGACATTCACACACCCTGCAGACCCACAATGGCCAAAACATATCAAGTAGGAGTCATCCTGAACTGCAAGAACACACCCACACACTGCACACTGTGCAACATACAATACACACATGTGCTCACATTCACAGACCTGAACACGGATACAAACACCCACCATGCCCCTGGGTAACACATGTGTGTAGTCGACATTGCCAGAGAGCGCACACACACACACACCAACACTACCCCAAAGTCACACCCTTCACACCACACACACCTACACCTCCCAAATGCACACATTGAAAGTAAGCCATGTGCCCAGGCTCAATGTTCATCACAAGATTAACATACACCTACACTGCTGGCCACCCAGAAAGTAAGCTCACACATACCCGCACACTCTGCACATGCTACCTGTCATCCTGTGGCTAGACTCACACCCTGTGCTTTGCTTGCACGCAAACATGACACATATACATTTTCCCAGAAATACCACCAAATACATGCAGACAATCCGTGTCACAAAAATACTTCTTCATCACACACACAAGTAGCAGAGTCTGAAAGAAGTGAAGTCCCAGCCACGTGTAAAACACATTGGAATGTGAGACCAGACATTGCAATTGTTGAGGTACCATACACGGCATGTGCCTCACTCAACTATGCACACACAGTAACAACTGCAATCAGCAACTACACAGACACAACCGACTACAGGAACAACAGCATCCAGTCACAGATTACATAGACAGGCGGCAATATTGTTCAACACCAGGGCCAGTGGCCAGTCCGATGTGCAGAGTAGTGATACGAAAAGCTGCGTATGCATTTTGTGTGAGTGTACCCTGCCATGGCCAGCAACACTGCCATGGCAGTCACAATAGCCATTACAGCCACCACTGTGTCACAGGTAGTTGTGTGAGGGTGTCTACCATTCCAACAGGATGCCAGTCCGACTCTGTGCTGTCTGTGTGCTACGGGACAGTTGGAGGTCCGCCCCTGAGAGAGAAGCACAACTGTGGAAGACACACATGTGGCATGTGAAGCGGGAGGGCTGCTTGGCCCAGGTGGGTGGGTGGCACGGGTAGGTGCACTCATGCAGTGTTGAAACAGACTGTGTGGGGAGGATCCCGGAGGGGTAGATTTCCACTGTGTTGGGTATTTGGAAAGCCTACCTGTCTGGGGATGAATGTTAACTCGTGTGGGCACAACAGGCGGACACACGATCAATGCTGCATCAGGTGTAGACGTTAGCCCACCCTCTGGGGACATGCTGGATACTGCTGTGCATCTGCCAGGCCCTTGCCAAGGCACTTACATCCCCTGTCCTCCAGGTGTACCCCCTACATTGTCCACCTGCATAGGCTACCCAGGGCACAGGATGGCAGTGGAGCTTGGTGGGTGGGAGGTCATGGCGCCCTTCTCCTGGTCACATCTCGCAGGCAACACATTCTCAGTGTGCAGCAGGGCACAAGTCCTAAATAAGAATTGGGGGGACGCTGACGTCACGACAGGAAGTGACGTCACGAAAGGTGGCGTGCACCATCAGACTCATTGCCGCCCCTCGCTCACCCCTTAGATGCGATTGCATCAGAGAAGGCAGCGCGTGAGCAGCAGCTCCAATCTCGCCTCAGAGAGGCCAAAGAGTGAATGTGTGGCTCCATTTGCTCCAGTTATCGAGCTCCCGGTAAAATAAGTGGGGGGACGCTGTCCACCCGCGTGGTACCCCGACTCGAGCCCTGGTGTGCAGGAAAAGTGTCCTATTGGCTTTGCGATATGTGTGAGTTGCATGACACTCGTTGGCGGGGGATGGCTCGGAGGCACGTCACCCTGAGGCCCATATCTCACTCTATGGGTCCCTTGTCAATGGCAGCGGATGTAATGACTATGCGTGCCGGGGTGGGTCTACCTTTCGTCTGGGATGGTGTTTGCGGCCTGGCCCGCCAGGTCAGCTACAGCTTCTGTGTGTTGCATGTGGTGTATCCGGACTCCAGAGACTTTCATGCATTGTCACTGTTCCAGGGCTCGAGTTGGGGTACCACGCGGGTGGACGGCATCCCCCCACTTATTTTACCGCAAGCTCGATAACTGGAGAAAATGGAGCCACACATTCACTCTTTGGCCTCTCTGGGGCGAGATCGGAGCTGCTGGTGCACGCGCTGGCTTCTCTGATGCAATCGCATATAAGGGGTGAGCGAGGGGAGGCAATGAGTGTGACGGTGCAAGCCACCTTTCGTGATGTCACTTCCTGTCGTGACATCAGCGTCCCCCCATTACCTTCAACGTACTCGGCCTGTGAATGGCTCACCCCGCAATGGAGGACACATTCAGTGCCACTATCTCTCACACACATCCCTATCACAAGGCCTGGAGTGTTCAATCGACAGGGCTGAGTTTGCGCATTTCCGGAGAGTTGTGAACTAAAGACACATGTAACCCACTGTACAGTCAGTGTTGTTTCCTTCTAGGATTGGGCAGTCAATGTGCAGCCCAGGTCTGCTGAGACTGAGAAGGCCAGCAGGGACCCAGCCAGCCATTCACACAAGCAATAACTGCCCTGAGTCCTGCATTGCCAAGTGGCTGCGTCACTGGATGTCTGACATGAAAATGCCATGTACCACCACTCGGGAGGGACATGCATGGGAAAGCGCCAGAGAGCCTACATACCCCTTCCACCTGTAGTAAGAATGGAAAGCAGTGCATGTTGGAAGCCCACAGGCTCTGACTCACAGTGCAGCGGATCAACGACATGTGTGTCCCCCACATGCAATCCCACACACACTGTAGTTGTCTTACACACACAACATTTGCAAGAAATAGCCTTGGGCAGTGTGCGTGGAGCTCGGAATCCAGGATCTCCAGCTCCTCGCTGGTGAGTGGACCTGGACATATCTTCAGAGTCGTCGACATGAAGGTGGACAGGTGCAGCAGCAGCAGGTGTTGTTGAGGGATGCCAGGCAGCAGTCCCTGGAAGCTGTGGTAATGCCGGTCTCCCTCCCACACTCATATAGCCCCCTGGGGCAGTTTCAGTGGGTCCAAGCTGCTGCGATTGGTGTACCATGTCTGCCTACTTCAAATGCACACAATGGCCTGCTCCGAGCTGTCCCGGTACGCTTACCTCTATAGTCGAACAACCAGGATGCAACCGCGAGGGCCATTAGAGTTGGCCTCAAGGGCCTGGTCCATGGCGGGTACAGTCCGCTGCTGCCATGTGGAATCCACTGTTTAATGTGCGCCATGCATTTGCAGGTGTGGCCATGATTTGTGTGTGGGAGCATGTCCACACTAGACAGGGCCACTTCATGCTGTGTGCATAGGCATTGACGGACAGTGCTCAGCCTCCACATGTCTGTTGGCACATCATCATGTACACATTGGCATGGGAGCATGGGATGTGCATATGCACACACATGCCATATTTCTCAATGTACATCTCCCACTTGGCACGTGCAACGTTACGTGTCACTTGTGATGTGTATTTGCATTCACACAGCTGTGTTGTCATGGAGTTGTCAATGTGTACACCTGTCAATGTGTGTTGGAGGTGTGATACGTACAGTGCTGTACATTGGGTGAACTAGGGACATCATTGACTGTCTCATATCCCGTTGTGCAACAGGACCCACTTGTTTGGACCGCTCAGCCTGTGTACATTGTGTTGTTGGTGTGTGCCATACTCACCCAGCCTCGGAAGCTGTGTCAGGCACAGCAGCTAGGTATATTGCCGTGGTGTTGCCGCTTCCCACATATGCAGTCTGAAATCATCATCATGCCTTTCAAGCTATTATGGCCTAAATCCCCATGTGCATGCTCATAGCAATGGTTGGTGTCAGTGGTCATTGCTATTGGTAAGGGGACCTGTGTAAGAGTATTGTAGCTGTGCTGTCCCTACTCGTCAGCTGTTCTGTGATTCTATTGCTTTGTCAGTAATTTTAATTTTGTGTATGTGAAAATGCCATGTGGTGTGTTGCATTGACATATGTCCACTTCCATCTGTCCTAGGAGGAGACCAAACATACATCGCCCCTATCAATTGCTGGCAGACATGGAGGATGTGGAGGTTATAAGGAAATTCCGTCTGGACCGACCCACCCTGCATCACCTATGTGCAATGTTGGAACCCCACCTTCGTCCTCGCAGGGTGTATCCTACAGCATTCACCCACACGGCTAAGGTGATGGCTGCACTGCATTTTTTTGCAACCGGATCTTTCCAACACACGGTGGGCAGTGGAGGTGGGATGTCCCAGCCCATGTTCAGCATGGTGCTACGGGATGTCCTGTCAGCTATGATGCTCTACAGGAACCGGTACATCCGATTCCCCAGGGCTCGTGATTTGGCGGCAGTGAAGGGTGCTTTCTATGCCCTTGGACGCATCCCCCACGTTGTTGGTGCAATTGATTGCACCCATGTTGGCCTTGTTGCACCACAGGCCATGGAGCACATCTATAGGAACCGGAAACATTTCCACTCCCTGAATGTGCAAGTGGTGTGCCTGGCGGACATGATTATCACACACATCTGTGCAAAGTTTTCCGGATCCGCCCATGACTCACACATCATGCGCCACAGCATCCTCCCATGAATGATGACCAATCTTCAACCGGACCGTGCATGGATTGTTGGTGAGTATGCATACTCGTGAAGCGTGCTGGGTGTGACATGCTGTCTTGTGTCCTGTTGGAAATGCAACGATTCTCCGTGTTTCTCACACCCAGGTGACTCTGCATATCCTAACGGGCCTTGGCTGCTGAGCCCACTACGTAATCCTAGGACACCAGCTGATGTCAGATACAATGAGGCACATGGGAGGACCAGACGTGTGGTGAAGCGGACCTTTGGACTCCTGAAGTCCAGATTCAGATGCCTGGACCGCACCGGGGGTGCACTGGCATACTCCCCACAGAAGGTGTGCCAGATAGTTGTGGCATGCTGCATGCTGCACAATCTCACGATTCGCAGGCAGATCCCCCTGATACTGGATGACGATGATCAGCCAGGGCCCCCGCCTGCAGACCAAGCCGTGTCCAGTGACGAGGACAGTGGAGAGGAGGAAGCAGTGAATGAGCGTCAGCAGCTCATCGCCCGCTACTTCACTTGACGGTGAGTGACCATGTACGACGGCTGATGTTGCTGTAGTTGTGTAGGTGTATATGTGCATTGTCACGGCGGCCTATTGTTCACTGAGTGCTGTGTGGCAATGGTCCATGTCCAGGGTAGTATGCCACTGACAGTGGCTGTAGCATTGTGCCCTGTTGCTCTGTGAGATGTGTGTACATTGCTTAAACTTGATGACAAGTACTGTGTGATGAGTGTGTGACACACACATTCAATAGACTCTTGTTCTGTTTTTCACCCCTAAGTCCCTACAGCCTCTCCTGGCCTATCGACATACCACACTCCAGATGCATTTCTGATCATGGTGACGGTTGCACATCCTTGATTAAACACAGAGCAGATAAAACAGAATGTGATCCAGGTGTATTTATTTTAAGCGGTGACATGTGATTGTGGGCAAGGTGATCACAAAAGTGGTGCATGCTGTACAATGAGTTGACGGTCATGTCCGCGTGATGGTCAAGGTGTACCCATGTTGTTCTGGGTCCACAGTCCGACAGACACATGCCATTCACATGGCAGTGTGGGGTAGGATAGTAGTCCAAGTGAATGCAGTAGATGGCCACCGTGGCTGGCTGACTCACTGGCGTTTGTAGCATGCAAAGTCATCTCTGGACACCTGTTTCCTCTTCGGACGATCCCTTCCACGTTTGAGAGGGGGGGTTTGTGTTTGTTGGCTGCTGGTGGTGGCTGAGGATTGCCCACTCGCTGTGGACCCAGGGGAACTGGATGTTGCACGACCCTGCACCCCAGCAGGTGGTGGCGGAGGTGATGTGGTTGGCCTTGATTGGGCCCTCACCTCCACCACTAGCTGGCCCATGCGGTCGACAAGTTGGCCCATACGGGTCATGAATTGGCCCATATGGGCGTCCATGGACCTCAACACCCCAAGGACTTCCCGCGTATCGGCAGCTGACCGTGCCCATTGTCCCTGGGCCTCTTCATAGGCCCCAAGGACTCTGGCGATTTGCGGCAGGGCTTGGCTCCCAGGCTCTGATGGCGTTGGCCTGACCCTGCTCCTCCCACCTGAACTGCTGCCACCAACCTGCCCACTCGCCACATTGGTCACCTGGGGCCTCGTTCTGGCTCCCAGGGTCAATGTCGACGTGCGTACCACCCCTTGCGCAGGGTGGGTGGTCAGGGAGGCCCTGGTGGTGGTGGTGGTGGTGGTTGCGGTGGCGGTGGTGGTGGCCACAATGACCGTGGCAGCAGGGGCCTGGGACTGGTCACCAGCCCTGGGAGATGGGTTGGTGGGTAGGAGGGGTCTTGGGGAGCGGTTGCGCCCTGCCACACAAGATGTGCCTGGTCAGGAGTCCTCGTCCGAAGAGGTGTCCAGGTCTTCCACATCCGTGAGTCCGGGTGGAGGGCTTGTGGAATGGCTGTGATGGCTGCTGTCTCCCTCTCCAGCATCATGCTGTTCGTCACCTGTGGGGCGGAGACGAAAGGTTATTGTGTTGCACCTTGCAAGGTTTGTGTTAGATGTCTGACATTCACAGTTCGTGCACAGTTGTGCACTGATTTCCCCGATGCGTGTGTATGGCTCTACAATGTGTGTGCGTGATCAAGGCAATGGATTAGTGTGATGGGTGCATATGGCATGGGACGGATTTGGAATGCCAATCGGTGTGTGTTGCAGTACCCCTACATTTTGTGGCTTTGGTGGAAATGGGGTACAGCCCCATGAACGCTTTTGAGATGAAATATGTTTTGGGGTTCAAATGAGACGCTTAGAAACGCAGATGGCAAAAGGTGTTCAGCCCCATGAACGCTTTTTAGATGAAATATGGTTTTGTGGTACATACTGTGACATATGGGTGCAGAAGGGGACATGTGTTTTGGCCACACGATACTACAGAGACAAAGGTGTGTGTATGTCTGACATACCCAGCATATCTTCTCACTGTTGTCATTTAGGGACATTACACTGCAAGCATTGTAGTGAGTGAGTAATGGTTGTGTGCCACACAACGTATTGCAGATGGGACAATTCCTTGGTGTGGTGCTACCCTCAGCCATGTGCAGCAATGCAGTGCTCTTGGGGTGTTGACTATATTAGGTATGTTGTTAATCACAGTGTGACGTGCGCTTCAGACACTGCAGACACATTTTTGGTCATCGGCATGAATCATTGCTGAACTACTGTATATGGGACAACTGTTTAGATGATATGACTTTCATGACACTGGGGCTGAAATGTGAGATGTATGAGATTTTGAATGTGCATTGTGTAGCTGTGTGGTTCATGGGTCCAGTGGTGTATGTGACATTACTGGGGTTCCACTCTGTTACATTGAGACAAGATAGACTTACATGGGTGATGTTGTACAATGTCAACGGAACAAGCAGACACGACTACATGGACAAGACTTCGATGGTGTTGCTGATGTGTGTGATGACTGGCACAGTGCACGCCATGTGGGTCAGTACTCCAGTGAGACTTGTGCATGCAGACGTGACTCCTTACGTGTTACTGTATTTGAGATGGCTCATGTGGGCTATGACTCTGTAATTCATGTCCGTGTGCACATTAGTCACATGATTATGACAGGGAGCAGTGCTACCTGTTCCTCTGCTACGTGACATGTCCCAAATGTTAGTCGTAGTACAGTCCTCATGCCTACAGACACCCCGCCCTGTACAGTAGTCTACCTAGTTGTTGGTTTGGAGGGAGAAATGCAATGGCTACCACATGATTATGAGAGGCAGGGGTGCTCCATCTTGCTGGTCTGTGGGAGTGGGGGCCGTGTTGTGAGTTGTGGTGATGGCTTACCACCCACAGACACCCCTCCATGTAGGGAAACATATCTACCTGTCAGGTGAAGGTGTGCACTGCAATGGCTGACACATGGGTGTGAGGAGGGCTCCATCTTGCTGCGCTGTAGGACTAGGGGCCTGGTAGGGGTTGTACTTCTGCAGTTCCCCCTCCGATACACAGACTTTGTGGTAAGGCTACTTACCTGTTACTTGTTGGATAGTGCAGCTATGGCTGACACATGAGTGTGGGTGTGGGGAGTGCTCCTTCCGGTGCATCTGGGGTACAAGGGGAGCTGGTGGGAGTTGGGGTGCTGGCTGACTGTACACATGCCCCCATGGTTTTGTTTGTTGGTACCTTTGGGCTGAGTGTGTGGGAGTGTCTGTTGCGTGTGTGAGAGATGTCTTGTGGATTGTGTACTGGACATGGGGGGGTTTGGCCCTCGGAGCTATGGCATTCTGGTAGTGCATGACAGTACATAGCGGTGTGCTGGTATACATTTGTTTGTACTTATCAGCCTCCACTCCCCCTGGTATTCCGGTGAGACTCTCCGGATGTAGTATGCCTCGCACCTTCTCCTCCCACGCCTTGAAGGTCTTGAATGGCGCGGGATTTCCGTCGCCAGTCCTGTCAGCCAGCTCACGGTTCTTGGCCTCCTTCTTCCTGACCACGCTTTTCAGGTCATGCCACCTCTTTGTAATTTCACCCCGGTTGCGTGGCACGTTCCCAACTGCATTCACCTGGTCTACGATCCTGCTCCACATTCTGTTTCTGGTGCCTACTGGTGTCTGTTGGACCTGGTTCCCATAGATTTGTGGGTGCACCTTGACGATCTCGTCGACCATGACCGTCAACTCTGTGGCAGTGTACTTAGGCATTCTTTGTGTTGCCATGGTGTGTGGTTTGGTATTTGTGGTGCTGGTGTGGTGGGTGTGTGGTGTGTGGTGTGTGATGTGCAGGGGGTTAGTGGTGCCGGTGTTTCAGTGGTGATGCTGGTGGTGTTGTTGGTGATGAGTGTGATGTGTGATTGCGTGTGGTATGCTGCTTTCCTTTGTGGCTCTCTGGGTTCTCTGCTGTCGTCTTTGCTTTGTAGTGGTGCAAGGGATTGTGGTCTGTGAAGGGGCTGCTTTTGTACTCACCTATGTGGGTGTGTCATGATGGGCTGTCGTTTTCAGGTGTGTTGTGCCTGGTGTCCTAGGATTTGTAGTTTTTTTGTTTTGCCAGGGGGGATGTGTCTTTGGGATGTGTTCTGTGTTTGGGTATTTTGGCGTAGTTTGCTGTGTGGACTTGTTGGCCGTGTTGTGTGTATTTCTTTGGTCCGCCAATGATTTCTGTGCACAGGCGTGGCCGCCAGGCCTTCCGCCGTGTCAGTTATTCATCTCTGTTGTTAACCGTGGCGGGTGGGAAATATGTAGATTTTCCGCGCTCATGTCGGGGAGATCATAATTTCACGGCCGGTGTCTCGGTCGTCAGAGCGGGCGGATTTGGGTTGTCGGGCGGAATTGCGTCCGTGGCGGACGGATGATCTTCTACTCTGACATGGACGGGCGGAATTTTGAGTGTTTTTACCGCCGCGGGCGGGGGTTGCTTCGCGACATCATAATTGCTCGGTCGGTATTCCCATGGTGCAGGCGGGCGGTTTTTCAGGCTATAGTGGATGGCGGATTTTTTACCGCCGGTTATTGTAATCGGCCCCTTAGATTGGCAATCTCTGACATTATAAGATGGCCACCATTGAAGATATTCCACAAAATGAACTGTTACAGTCACCCGTTTTCTATGTCAATGAATATTATGTTTATATGTTGCCCGGTAACCTGACGTCAGCGTCGTGACAAAGGCTCTGTGCCGAAACACGTAGACGCTTTTATCGATGTAACTTTTGATGGAATAAATCACATCCTGTGGAATTGAAGCCCTGCTGAGTGCCATTCTTTCCTTTTGGATTCTTTTTGGGGGAAGGAGCTTTCTCTCTCTCTCTCTATATATATATATATATATATATATATTTCCTCACCAACTCCAATAATGCGCATTATTGGAGTTGGTGAGGAATTACATTTCGAGGCTAGTCCGGCCTCGCTGCGCGCACCAGCTGTGAAAAGTGTGCCCTTCGTCTGGGACAGTTTTGGTGGACAAATATATATATATATATATATATATATATGTATATATATATTCACTGAAAAACCATAGGTTTCAGGGACGTTATAGTTTGTAATTAGCATTTAAATTTAAAAAACCTTAGAAATTCACTGGAAAAACCATAGGTTTCAGGGACATTATAGTTTGAAATTAGCATTTAAAAAACCTTAGAAATTCACTGAAAAAACTATAGGTTACAGGGACGTTATAGTTAGAAATTAGCATTTAAAAAACCTTAGAAATTTACTGACAAAACCACAGGTTTCTGGGACGTTATAGTTAGTTGGACATTTCACTCATACAAAACCAGAGCAATTCGGCCGTTATAGTTAGTTGAGCTAACTATAACTCGCGCCCCTGCAATGCACTGCGGATGACGTGACATATTACATCATTCATGACATGGTCAGTGACATCACGTCCGTGAAACCCATGTTTTTTTCAGTGAATTTATAAGGTTTTTAAAATGCCAATTTCTCACTATAACTATAAAATATCAGATTGAACACTTTCACTAATATGCTTTTAAAAATATTGTATAAACATCTATTTATACTTTATAATTATGTATACAATATTTTGCAGGTGTGCAACGTGTAAGCGACGGGTGCGCGCACCCTACGCGACTTCATGTGACCTGAAAAGAAAGCTTCTGATTGGTTTAAATCATTTTCATTCTGTAAGAGGGAGGGTCCATCCTTGTTATATTCCTCTCATTATTTGTCTGTCTTGGTAACAAGACCTGCTTGTTCTACGTCTCTTAATTTTTTCAATTTTTGTGTGTTTTTTAACTTTTATTTTATATTGTGGCATCTAGTCATCCAGATATTGATCCACTGGAACTTGAGGATGATGACATCATGGAGCCAGTCAAGAAAAGGAAGGAAAGTGTGGTATGGTCCTTCTTTAGTGTGCCAGAGGGAGAAAAGAAGGTGAACGCCTGGAAAGTCACCTTTAACATCTGCAAGAGAGTCTTGTCAAGAGGCTCTGAAAAGAAATATTCATGCGGAACATCAAGCATGAAGAAGCATTTGGAGACTATCCATCCCTCACACCTGGCAAGAGAAGTAACACGGAGAGAGCAGAATGAAGCGGCAGAACAAGACCTTAATGCCCCTTCAACATCCTCTCAAGGACTTCCAGCAACATCAAGGCCACACATCGTTCCAGAACTGTTGGAAGTGGCCATAATTTGTAAGAAATGTGTTGCAAAACTCTGCATCGGGGAGCAGTGCAATGACGTTATTACCCATGCAATTAAAGAACATAAATGTAAAAAAAAATTTATAATGTGCTCCCAAATCTCATTTTCCTTTTTTTTTCTCATACAGTTCCTTTGGAGTCTTCAATTTAGTTTTGTTTAAAAAAAAGTCAAAAACACCCAAAGAAAGAAAAAAACGTTAAAAAAATACAATTTAAAAAAAAAATGTTTGAAAATAAAATAAAAGGGTTCTTACGGAACCACATATATTGGTTAAAAATAGAAAAATTCCCTGAGTGATTGCATGAGTGCAAGGATAGTGACTTAGTGATTGTAGGAGTACTTGTATAGTGTCTGAATGATTGCATGAATGCATGGATAGTGCTTGCATGATTGCATGAGTGCAGCAGAAGTACCTGAGTGCATGCATGAGTGCATGGGTAGTGGCTGGGTGATAGAAGGAGTGCATGGGTAATGCTTGGGTGATTGCATGAGTGCAAGGGTAATGCCTGGGAGATTGGAGGAGTGGATGGGTACTGCCTGAGTGATTGGAGGAGTGCATGGGTTATGTCTGTGTGATTGCATGAGTGCAGGGGCATAGTCTGGGTGATTAGAAAAGTGTATGGGTAATGCCTGGGTGTAAGGAGGAGGGGTAGTGCCTGGGTTATTGCATGAGTGCATAGGTAGTGCTTGGGTGATTGCATCAGTGCAGGGGTAATGTATGGGTGATTCGGAGAGTGCATGGGTAATGCTTGGGTGCATGGAGAACTGCATGGGTAGTGTCTGGGTGATTGCAGGAGTGCATACATAGTCCATGGGTGACTGGAGGAGTGCATGAGTAGTACTTGGGTGGTTGCATGAGTGCACGGGTAGTGCCTGGGTGATTGAAAAACTGCATGGGTAGTGCTTCAATGATTACATGAGTGCAGTAGAAGTGCCTCAGTGCATGTATAAGTGCATGGGTAGTGACTGAGTGACTCCATGAGTGCATGGGTAGTGCTTGGGTCATTGGAGGAGCACATGGATAGTGCCTGGGTGTTTAGAAGAGTGTATGGGTAATGCCTGAGTGCATGGACAACTGCATGGGTAGTGCCTGCATTATTCCATGAGTGCATAGGTAGTGCCTGCTTGAGTGATAGTTGGAGTGCATGGATAGTGCCTGGATAGTTTGAAGAGTGCACGGGTAATGACTGGGTGATTGGAGGAGTGCATGGGTACTGCCTGACTGATTGTAGGACTGCCTGGGTAATGCCTGGGTGATTGCATGAGTGCATAGGTAGTGCTTGGGTGATTGCATGAGTGCAGAGGTATTACCTGGGAGATTGGAGGAGTGCAAGGGTAGTGCGTGAGTGATTTTATAAGTGCATGGGTAGTGGCGGGGTTTTAGAAGGAGTGCATGGGTAATGCCTAGGAGATTGCATGAGTGCAAGGGTAATATCTGGGTGATTAGAAGAGTGTGTGGGTAACACCTGGGTATATGGAGCAGTACATGGGTAGTGCCTGGGTGATTGGAGGAGTGCAAGAGTAGTACCTGGGTAATTCCATGAGTGTAGGGGTAATGTCTAGCTGATTGCATGAGTGTACAGGTAGTGCTTGAGTGATTGGAGTAGTGCGTAGGTAGTTTCTGGGTGATAATATAAATGTATGGGTACTGGATAGGTGATTGGAGAAGTACATGGATAGTGCATGGGTGATTGGAGGAGTGTGGGAATAGTGCCTAACTGTATAGATGAGTGCATCTGTAGTGTTTGAAAAAATGGATGAGTGCAGTAAAATCAACTGTAAACATTAGTTCATATTATCATGCTTATTACATTATTTCATCTTACCTTTTTTATTGTTGAAGATACAAATTTCAGTGGAACTATTTTACAGTAGTTTTGTTCTAAACTGAATTTAAAATATTTTCAAACTTTACCATTACCTTCTGTAAAAAGAAAAACAAAAACTGTTATCGAATATAATATCATAGTTTTAAGAACACAACATAATTTTAGAATTACATAACTTATTCAGTTTCCCTTTTTTGCTGTTCTCAGATTCTGCTGAATTTTACCAAACACAGTGATTTCAATGTAGATCATCATATAACAGCGGGAAAAAAATACAATCAATTAGACTGTAAAAAAAAACAAATCTGCGTTGAAAATATTTACAACAAGTGCAACTATCTGTTTACCTATCTACAGTTTCTAAATTACATTCTTCAACTACATTAAATCATTTATTTCTCTAAAGTACATTTTGTAAAATATAGACTCTCATTTACATCGCGTATAATATAAAGATCAAATGTATAAACTACTTCTTTGAAACACAATTTTGCAAATGCAATAAGAATTAGCACAAACAATAATCCAAACAGTAATTGATCACATCTTCCCAATAGGCCGAATAATGTTTCCAAATCAATTTGCATAGAAAATATCCAAAATAAACTCGTTAATTCATATTCACATCTTCCCAATAGGCAGAATGATGTTTTCAAAACTTTGTCATCAAAAATATCAGATGTCAATTTTGTAATTCGTAAGGCAACCTACATTTGAATTCCAAATGAGCATCATTCCAATGTGTCCAACCTTTATTGCACTTTAAATACACAATATAGGGGCATATTCTCAAGAACGTGTGATAACTAGCGCAAGTGTAGCTTAACGCAACTCCACACATCGCAGTCCATCGCGGGAAAACAACTCTGTGTTAACGTGGTATTCACAACACGGCGGTACCATGCAATAGTCACAGGACAACGCATCAAATGAACGCGCTAAAAACAACGCGATGCCGCAAAAACGCGAAACCCCAACGCGAAAATAGTAGCGATGACGCCAATCGCGATAACCAGCCACAGGCCTGCAATTCCCACGCGTCATGCGGGAAAAGTAGAAAAAACATACAAACAAAAGCCAAACAGCAGCGAAGCACAATGGAGGCAGCCGGAGCAAGTACAGAGGACAACCAGAACCCCACAAGCCCCACGGAGGACCAGCCTGGGACCTCGGGGTCAGGGAAGGGCAAGGACAAGAAGAAGAGGAAGACGAAGTTCAGTCCGCAGGAAAACAGGATCCTGATAACGAAGGTGATAGAACACAATCAGTCACTGTTCGTTACCGCCACTGTGTCACTGGCAACTAAAAATGGAATATGGCAGACCATCGTGGACAAGGTGAATTCAGTCGGAGTTATGAAGAGGACAATGGACGAGGTCAAGAGGCGCTGGAATGATGTGAAGCGCAAAACCAAGCTGAAATCCACAAACAACCGGAGGGCAGCAATGCAGACTGGAGGTGGCAGTCCAGCGCCACAGGAGGAGCTGGACGAGATGGAGGAAATGGTCTCCACAGTCATCAGTGGGGAGACGGTGGCAGGAGTCGGGGGACCGGGCACTGCTCAACATGACCGGACACAACAGCAACAGAGTGAGTAACCACCAGGGACTGGGGGGACGGGGGGAGATGGGCACAATGGCACACATGCACAATTAAGCATAGCACATCTGCGGACAAAACATGCCCCAGACCCACAACTCCCACCAAGAGACCAATGCACACAGGTATGCAACATCTCAGCACTGCATAAGCACAGAACCCAGAGGCACACCGCATGGAAGGGAGAAGGGTGGCTAAATCAGAGCTGCAGGGGCGACTCCCCCAAAATGCGGCACACACACATAACATGCAGAGCACATCAACATTGACAACAAGGTGGTACAAACCGCAACACGTCCACAACAGAACAGAGGACACTACAGGTGCTGCATGTGCATAGAAACTGGCAAATCACATATGGCACTGCAGGGAAATGTGAGTTGACAAAGTACAAGTACGAACTCACATCCGTGATGTAGTCGGAATGTCCACTGTCCCGTATCAAATAGGCAGCTCCCCCAAACAGTCACAATGTACACTGTCACGCAGTCTGAATGCAGACATGTACAATGCGGCAACATACATGTGTACACGATGTTAAACTGCATCTCCCCTTCACATTGCAGGGGGAAATCCAACACCTACTGCAGAGCAGTCTGAACCTCTCTTCTCTGATGACAAAGAGGACCACCACACCTTCGACTCAGACGCCCTCGAACAGCTCGTGGAGAGCCTTCGCAGCCCACTTACAGGATCAGGGCAGACCAGCTGCCACAAGGAGCCCCCCCCTGCACAGCACACACAGCAGGCAGCACCCACCACCACGGCTGCCTCCCAGGACCCCCACGACGAACACATGACCTTCCAATGCTGTGTGTTGGGGTGCCAGGAGAAGCTGGCTGAACAGGTGCAGGTGGGGTTCGACCGCATGGCAGCCAAACTAGACGCCATACGTGGGTGTCTAAGTCCCATCAGGGATCACTCACAGTCCCTAACGGACACCCACAGTCCACTCCATGCTCTCCAACGGACCATGGCTGACATCGCCAGAGTCCTGACTCTGCGACAAGAACGACTGTCTAGCCAGAGTGCCTCCAGCGATCTCGCCCGGGAGTTGGGACACATGCGGAGGATCATGGAGAACATGGAGCGGACGCAGGCGGAAAGAGCAGCTGCCACAGCTGCACACCAGTGAGAGGTAGCTGGGTCCCTCAATGCCCTAAAGACCCTCCTCATGGCATTGCTGCCACAAGGCCTGGTGCTGATGCATGCTGCTGCTACCACCCCATCCACATCTCCGGCCCCTGATGTGTCTGTGCCACACAGTGCTGGAGACAGTACACCACCACCCACATGTGGGGCACATGCAACAGCAGAGGACGAAGATGCGGATGAATCAGCCCTCATGGTCAGGAGGACGCAGTAGCATTCATCTCCGCCATGTGGCCTGTTTCTTCTTGGTTCTGCCCTCTGCATCATCACCTTCCACTGTCCCCCGATTCACTCTGCGACACTCATCTTGGACCTCTACATGGACTGCCATATTCTGTTTGGTCACCAATGACACAGCTATCAGACTGCGGACTGAACTCCTCCTCTCCTGTTGTACCTGTCATTCCCTGAAGGACTCTGGCTGGCCCTCCACAGGCCAACAATGTAAAGTGGGCTTGGCATGGCCCTGTACTGCTCCAGCTGCAACACTCCACTGAATGTGTAATAAACATTCATATCCACACCGATGTGTCATGTATATGATCTTATAAGTGTGGAAGTATGGATGAATGTAGGGTCAGTGATTCCCCCTTACGTCCATGTTCCCCATGTTGTGGGACTATTGTCACAAGGTGACAGATTGCCGATTCCAGTCCATGTGGCGCCGACACTACAACGGAGACACATCCATTGGTCACTTCCTTGTCCAGCCCAGGGCGGAACCACGCCCAGAGCCCCGGGGTCATTGTTCACACCCTTACGCTGGACTGGCATACGCCAGGACAGCCCACTCTGATTACGCACACAGGGGGGGACGACAACGCTACATGTCCCAGGTCTCCACTGTGGAGATCTGCAGCTCACAGGTCTAGTTGTCAGCATGCCACAGCCACTCCCTCACGGCTGGTGTACACCCACACCACACCCATCCAGCACTGGCGTCACAGGACATGTGACCCTGGCAATAAAAAGGGCCTGGCGCATGTGCTGGATGCCATTTCCACTCTCTCTGACTGGGTGTCTCTGTGTAGTTCTCATGTGTGCATGAGGGCCCAGGGCCCTGCCACCTCACATTGCCCAGTGCCGGGGGTGACATGATGGCGTACGCACAACGGGTCTCAATCATTAAGGGTCCATGGCTAGCGGTGCACAGACTTGGTGGCACCGGATACACTGCGGCAGGCACAGGCACACCGCCACAGGACGGTGTCTTGCGGTGCAGTGAGATAGGGGCACCTAAAGTGCTGAGCGGGTGTGCAGCCTGCGATGATGCGCCATCCTGGTGGTCCGGACTGGCAAGGATTAGTGTGAGCCCTGCTGGACCGCAGTGTAGGCCTGGGCCAGCTGGCAGTGCGGCCCTCACGCCACGTGGCGTTGTGTCGCGCTTCACAGAGTTAGTGGCACCTCAAGCGCTGAGCGGGTGTGCAGCCTGCGATGATGCCGTGTGCACTGATGTGGTCTCTGCCATTGCGAAATCAAGACCCAGAGTCAGGTGTGTGACCTGGTGGCCCGCGGTGCGGGGCTGCATGATGTGGAGGGTGCCATGGTCGCGGGCACCGGGCTTGGAGATCCCTCTGGAACGTGGTGGGCCGTCTTGGAGACACGCCGGTGGCGGAAGGTGAGCAGTGAGGCCTGGTTGCGCAGGGGCGGGCAATTACCGCTGGGCGGCGGGAGGGGCTGGGGTGCAGCAGCCTGTGTGCGCAGGGGCAGGCAAATGATGATGTTGTGTGCAACTGTATGGACTCTGCCATTCATGTCTCTGGAAAGTGTCTCAGATGACGGACCTGGGGGACTGCTGTGAATACCGGCACGTGGTTGGAGACACACCGGTGGCAGCAGGTGAGCAGTGAGGCCTAGGTCCGCAGTGTCGGCACTCTCTCCCTCTCTCTTCCTCTCTCCCTCTCGCTTTTCCTCTCCCTCTCTCCCTCTCTCTTTCTCTCTCCCTCTCTTTCTCTTTCTCCCTCCCTCTCTCTATCTCTCTCCCTCTCTTTCTCTCTCCCTCTCTCCCTCTCTCCCTCTCTCTTTCTCTCTCCCTCTCTCCCTCTCTCTTTCTCTCTCCCTCTCTCTTCCTCTCTTTCACTCTCTCTCTCTGTACTTTGATAGGGGCATGGTACACCTTCTGATCCTGATTTCTGTTTTGCAGGCTTTGACTAACAGAATGTCCTGAGACGACCCGCCATGCCTCTTCAGAATTGTTTTTTTTGGTTTGTTCTGTAATAAACGTATTGTTTGGATATTTTGATATGGGTGTATGATTTCCTTTTTCTGGCCACACATGTATGTTGGGTGTTGTGATTGTGTGACTTCAGGCGATTTGTTTGGTTCATGATTTTGTGGAGTTGATGTGCAATATCTTTGTCCATAGGGGGGGTGTGGGGGGGTGCCTGGGGTAGGGCCCCGGGGGGGTGGGGATGGTGGGATCCTGGGGGTGGTGGCGGTGGGTGTTTTTGACCTATTGGGGCTCAGGCCTGCATGATGGGTTGCTCCAGGGCATTTGTTGTTCTTCATGTGTGGCTATGGGCTGTGCTCCCTTGTCTGGTGCCAGTTGTCGTCCGACTTTACACCAGGTAGAAGCAGGTGTTAGTTTCCTGCTGCTAACGTGCCTTAGCGCATGTTTTGTGATCTTATCGCCGATCTGGCTGGTCGTTGAGAATGTTGTGGAGTGGTGTTGTTGCGGCTTTTGGCACGCGATAGCAGTCGCAAAAAACATCGCCACAGAGGAGCCCGGCAACTAAAGCTAATGATATGCAGAGTAGGCGTTACTCTGCATATCATTAGCTTTAGTTGCCGGGCTCCTCTGTGGCGATGTTTTTTGCGACTGCTATCGCAGGTAAACTGGTGTTATGGGCTGTTAGCACCAGCTTGGGAATGGGGTGATAAATTTATCGCGGACTTGGCTGCGATAAAGTGCTGTTAACTCGGTGATAGCGCCTTGAGAATAT